>WOXC01001383.1:0-271057 GCA_011680675.1 Gymnobelideus leadbeateri | reverse complement strand
TGCTGGACAGTAATAGAATGTGGAGGTGAGTAACATGTGAGAAGATTAGAAAGATAGGAAATGTCAAGTTGTAAAGAGATATTATGTTAGTAACAAGAAGAAGGAAAATGTCACTGTATTTCACATGACTTAGGAGGAGGAGGAGGAAAGCAAGAGGAAGCCAAGTTATGGAAGACTTTGAATGCCAAATAGAGGATTTTATATTTGATCTTAGAGGTGCTAGGAATCTAATAGAGTTTATTGAGTGGGCAAGGGTTAATACTGTCGAGAGTGCTTTATTAAAATATCTTTAACTGCTTTGTAGAAAGAATGAGTAGTGTGAGGGGAGATTTGAGGTCCAGAGCTCAATTATGAGGCTGTTACAATAATCTAGGTGATGGGTTAATAGGGGCTTGAACTAGGATGATGGCTATATGAGCAGAGAGAGGGGCATATGTCAGAAATGTTATGGAGATAGAAATGTCAAGATGTGCAAATTGATTGGATTTGTAGGATGAGTCAAAAGGAGGAACTGAGAACAACACCATCATTGCAAACCTGGGTGACCACCAGAAGAATGATGATGTCCCACTGAAATAGAGAAATTCAGGAGATCAGTGGGTTTTAGAGAAAAGACAATGAGTTTTGTTTGGATATGATGAGTTTAATACATCTATAAGACATCAGGTATAAAGTGTACAACAGACAATTTGTGATGTGAGACTAGAGAGAAACTCAAATTAGATATACAGATCTGGGAATCATCTGCATAGAGATGGTAATTTAACCCATAAAAACTAACAAGGTAAGCAAATAAGAAAACATAGGGTGAAAAGAAGAGCCGGAATAGAGGTTTTGGGCCTATCAGTGGGTATGTGATAGGTGAAGATCCAACAAAGACTGTGAATGAGTGGTCAGACAGGTGGGAGAACAAAGAAAGAGCAGTGGTATGAAAACCCAGAGAGGAAAGAATGTCCAGGAATTTGTCTGATGCTACAGAGAGATCAAGGGAGATGAATACTGGGGCAGCCAGGTGGCACAATGGTTAGAGCACTGACCCTGGACTCAAGAGTTCAAATTTGACCTCAGATATTTACCAGCCCTATGATCCTGGGCAAGTCACTTAATCCCAATTGCCAACAGAAAGAGAGAGGGAGAAGAGAGGGAGGGAGAGAGACAGAGAGAGAGAGAGAGAGAGAGAGAGAGAGAGAGAGAGAGAGAGAGAGAGAGAACTTTTCAGCATATAAATGTATCTCCTAAACTGTGGTACCCAGAATTGAACCCAGAATTAAATCTAGATGCAATGTGACTAAAACAGAATAAAGTAGGACTAACACTTATTCCTGGAAGTTACGCCTCTCATCACAGCACAAGATTGCATTAGTTTCTATAGTTGACTCTTCAGACTACTAACTTATATTGAACTTGTGTATTATTAAAATCCTCAGATTTCTTTCAGATAAACTCCTGCTCAACCAAGCCCTATTTTAGCTAATCCTTATGGAACTGATTTCTTGAACCTAAGGGTGAAACTTTGCATTTATCACTACTGAACTCACCTTATTAGATTTATACCTAGCCTAGTCAAAATGTTTTTTGAATCCTTACTCTGTCATCCAGCATATTAGATATCCCTCCAATTGCAGAAATGACAAATTCAGTAAGGATCCTGTCTATATCTTTATTTAAGTCATTGAGAAAAATTGTTAAATAGCACAAATCCCTGCATCACTCCACTAGAGATCTACCAAATTGACAAACTGATATTAAACCTTTTGCAAGAACTCTGAGTCTTGTTATTCAGCCAATTTTGAATCCATATTATTGTATTATTGTCTAGTTCATATAGTTAGTCTTTTCAACAAGAAAGTATGAATTATTTTGTTAAAAGTTTGTTTTTTAAAAAGACCTGTGATATCAGTGGAATACAGAACTCCCAGTTGAACAAACTCTCTTTACCAGTAAAGATCAGCCACCTTCTCTGCAACGTTTTTGTTAGTCATTTTTTTTTCAGTCTCTGTGACCTCATTTGGGGTTTTCTTGGCAAAGATACTGGAGGGGTTTGCCATTTCCTTCTCCAGCTCATTTTACAGATGAGGAAACTGAGGCAAACAGGGTTAAGTGTCTTGCCCAGAGTCACACAGCTAGGAAGTGTCTGAGGCCAGATTTGAACTCAGGAAAGTGAGCCTTCCTGACTTTAGACCCAGCACTCTATTCATTATGGTGCCACCTACCTGCCCTCTCTGCAACTTACAGCCTTAGAAAGCTTTCTGGGGTACTGAGAGGTCAAGAGAACTGCCAGTATCTGTCACTTGAACTTAGGTCTTCTTGACTCTGAGGTCAGCTTTCTATCCCTTGGCTCCACTGCCTCTCAAATGCTTTGCTCAAGTCTAGGCAAGCTATCAGCAACATCCCTCTGATCTACAGTAGCCCTATCAAAAAAGGAGAAAAAAAGAGGAAATAAAGTAGCCTAGCATAGCCTGAGCTTGATGAAGCAGTTCTCACTCTTTGTAATCTCCACCTACCTTTGTATACATTCATTAACAATCTCTTGCTTCATCTGGCTTCGAGTTTTCCTAGGAATCAAACAGGAGCTCTTCTCATTTTTTAAAAAATAGGACAGTATCTGCTTGTCTTAGTTCCCTCTCCCGTTTTCTATCACCTTTTAAATATCAATAACAGTGTCTCAGAAATCACATCTACCAATTCTTTCAGTATCATCTGGGTAGATGACTGGAATGTCATCAAGGGCCTTAAAGTGTTCTCTCTTAGTCTGTAATATATTTAGGTATAACTTTAGAAATATGACCAAAAATATAATAATCAATTCAGAGGCAAAGATGGACTGTGTAACCTCTTAAAGAAAATTCTAACTTACAAAATGGCAGGGAGGTTCATGTTACAAAAGGGTTATTGACTTGAATTTTTTGTAAGTCCCTTAAAATAAAACTCCTTTTAGCTTTTTAGTGTTTCTTTATATCCTATTGATTCTACAAAGAGTCTGGAGAATAGATAAACTAAAACTGAAAATAAAACACATCAAAAATAATTGGGTAAATAGTGAAAATGGGAGTTTATTTACAAAAATTCAATATGCAGGCAACTTTTCACAAGCACATCAGTTACATAAAGTGAGGCACATTAGTATTGTGCCCAATGCAACTCATGCAACTTAGGTCATTTCTGCTTTTGAAGGTTAACCTTTGCTTTATCTCCAGGATTACCATTCTCCTGTTAGGCAGCATACTGACCCTGAACTGTTATTTTATTTGAAAAAGTCAAGGAAATATTTACTCCAGTCCTACTCTGACCTTGACCCCTGCTTCTCAAAGGTCATACCATTAGAGAACCACTTATCCCAAGTCTTACCAATGCAATAACCTCGAATATACAGCTATGGCCCAGGGACTAGCCTGGGCCAGGTCAAGGAAACTCATTAGACACCAGATGATTTTTTTCAGCTACAGAAACTCATAGAACCTAGAGTGTTTGTGATCTCTGGATCTGTCAGTGGTGAAAGAATGTACATCAGTGAAATTGTGAATCCTTGAGGCATTAAGGTAAGTTGATAGAAACTGAGGAAATTCAAAAGAATAAGGCTCATATATTTACCTAGCATTTATGCTGGAAAGGATCCCCACAGATACAACTCCATTATCTTTCCTAGTTGGGTATATGGACCCACAAGAGGGTAGATGGCAGAATAAAAAATATGTCCTTAGCTGATAAGTAAAGAACAATACTACACTTTGTTCTTGGTCACTCCCCTATTTGACAGTGATGCACAGATAACCTTACAGAGAGAGAAAGGAAAGGGAATCAGTATTTATTAAGCATTGTGCTAAGCACTTTACAAATATTATCTCATTTGATACTCATAACAACCCTAAGAGGGAGGTACTATTATTATCCCCATTTTACAGTTGAGGAAACTGAGGCAAACACAGGTTAAGTGACTTGCCCAAGGTCACACAGCTAGTGAGGGCAAATTTGAACTCAAGTCTTCCTGAATCCAGGTCCAGAACTCTACCAAAGTGCTCTGTACCACCTAGCTAGAATGTCACAGGTGATGAGTTCAGAAGAATCTAATGGGAGCAAATACATTTCAGAAAGCTTGGGGCAGTCCCACTTTATAATATAACTAAATAAACTGTTTACTCCTGGTATCCCAGTCAGATAAAAGGGGAAAATGTTATAAAAGTATCCTGTAGAATACTGATAAGTCTGCATTCATCTGGCATCCAAAAGAGAAGCTTCTTTTCTGGATAGGATTGGAAAAGGGGAACAAAGGGAATAATTTTGGAAAATTCCAAGATGTGAGCAAGGAAAGGTAGTGACATAGTTGAAAAAAAATCGGCTCTGGCCTAGCTCTTGGCATCAAGCACAAGCATAGTCTTTCTCTGCAAAAGATTAAAGGAATAAAAACATTCTTTGGGATAAGTTGAAGACAATATAAAACAGACACACAGATGCCCTTCTGCACTTTGCTGACATTTCTTCCTTTTTCTAAAAATGAGCGTTTTCAGGTGGGCTCCACAATTTGGATAAAAATAGCTGGGCCAGGCTCTGTGCAACTGCTCTTTCTACAACTAATGGTTATTTGAGGGTTTTTAATAGGCAAACATACCAGGGATACAAACAACATCCATATTAGCACCATTGACGAAGGGAGCCAGGTAAATGATCTTCAAACCAAAATAGCCCGAACAGCAGGGACATAATTGCATATTTACACAAATGGCCCGAGCAGTCAGGAAATCTGGGCAAATAGGTCATTACAGCCATTTTCAAGTCATTATGAGCCATTAAATAAATTAGACACACTTTGGAAGTACTAATGACACAATCCTGTGGCCAGAACATCTCCAAAAACATTTATCCAATTCATCTCACTGACAGGCCTGGCTTCACAGTTTGCCAAGGTAGGCAGGTCATTCAGGGCTGGAAAGCCACCCCACTTTAAATGAGGAAGAATAAGAATCTCTAAGTTCAGATCCAAAACTGAAGCCTCCTCCTCCACTTTCCCTCTAACCTACACACACACACACACACACACACACACACACACACACACACACACACTGTCTCTCTCTTTCTCTCTCTCTCTCTCTCTCTCTCTCTCTCTCTCTCTCTCTCTCTCTTTCTCTCTCTCTCTTTTTTCTCCTAGTTTCAAGTTTGAAATCTCTGAATGATAGAGGGCAGCTAGATGATGGAGTTGTGGATAGAGCCTGGGCCTAGAGTCAGGAAGATCTGAGTTCAAATTTGACCTCAGACACTTACAAGCTGTGTGACTCTAGGCAAGTCACTTACTCCTGTTTGCCTCAGTTTCCTTATCTGTAAAACAAACTAGAAAAGGAAAAGTAAGCCATATCTTTGCCTAGAAAACCCCAAATGGGGTCACAAAGAGTCAGATATGACTGAAACAAGTGAACAAGAAATTATGTCTAGGGGCAGCTAGGTGAATGGAGCACTGATCTTGGAGTCTGGAGAACCTGAGTTCAAATCCGGCCTCAGACACTTGACACTTATTAGCTGTGTGACATTGGGCAAGTCACTGAACCTTGGTGGAATGTGCTAGTTCCTCCTCTGTAAAATACAGGGGTTGTGCTAGTTGTCCCCTGAGCTCCCTTCCAGATCTGTAATACTGAGTATGCTCACCACAGAAGTGGTTGTGACCTTTCTCTTTGACCTCTAAGTTTACCAATCTCTTCCATGCCCATGACTCCCATCTATACTCTCCTTTAGCTCTCCACAGGAGCTCTCCACGGAGCCCTTATCCCAAACTGTTCACCACCCAGAGTGTGACTTCTGAAATTACCTTCTCTAAACACTGCCTCTCTCTTTCTCTTCACTTTTTCCACTGCCCAATTCCTAAACCTGTTCTTTGCCCTCCCTGAAATTTTGTCCTCCTAGCCTCACCCCCTTAATCTCCAACTCCTAGCTTCCTTCATTCCTGGCTACATCCCACTTTCTACAAGAACTGTTTTCTGATCTCCCTTAAGGCCAGTGCTTTCAATCTATTGATTAACTCTAATTTATCCTGTATTATCTTGGTGGTATATACATAGTTATTTTCGTGTGGTCTCCTCCATTGGGCTGTGAGTTCCCTGAGAGCAGGAACTGGAGTTTTGGTTTGGTTTGTTGTTTTTTGTTGTTTTTGTTTTGTGTGTGTGTTTTTATTTTTGTTTTTGTTTGTTTGTTTTTTGCCTTTCTTCGTATCCTCAGTGCTTAGCACAGTGCCTGGAACACAGCAAGTGATTAATAAATGCTTACAGACTTGACTTGATACTTCCTAGAATCTCAAACTCTCTCTGTTCTTCTGTTTTCATCATCCTTTCTTCCTTTCACAGTCTTGATCTTATAATTAGTCAGCTTTACTAAATATTCTCATCCACCCTTGACTCTCTTCCTTCAATTATTCACAACCAGTTAATCCTGCATGCTGGGCTATTCCTGTCCATATGGATCCCTGAGCCACTGAAGGAAGCCATATAATTGTGCAGACAGTTCACCAAAATCCCTCACTGATTTGTGACAATCTTTTTATTCATCCCTGATTAACTCCTTATCTCTCCACCCACAGTGGCTGTTCTAAAACAGGGGTGGTGAACCTGTGGCCCGTGGGTGCTGCCTTTTGACTGAGTCCAAGTTTTACAGAACAGATCCATAGATTCAAGGGATTTGTTCTGTTAAGTTTGGATTCAGTCAAAAGGCCACACTTGAGGACCTAGAGGGCCATATGTGGTTTAGAATTGAAACCTTCTCCTTTGTCCTCAAGCCCCCAGTCACCCTATATTCAAGTGAAATTGGACCACCTCAAAAACTCTTATGTGTCATCTCTCATCTCTGGTTATCTGAGCAAACTATTTCCCACGAACAGAATGTACTTTCTCATCATCTCCAACTTTCAGAACACTCATCTTCCTTCAAGAGATGCCACATGGCACACTGCATAGATGGGGTCCAGAAGACCCAGGTTTAAGTCCTGTCTCTGATAGGTGGGTGACCCTAGCTGGGTGACCAAGGATAAAACACTTGACCTCTTGATGCCCCAGATAATTTTCATAACTATAAATACAATCAACAAGCATTTTTTAAAATATATCTATTAATTTATGGAATAAAACTAGCATTTCCATAACATAGCATAATAAAGAAAAGATGATTGCACACAAAACTGCAAATCTATTGTGTACAACTTGCTATTCCTTTTAAATATATAATAGTTATCATGTAAATTTTTCCTCCTTTTTTTCTTCCTTGCTCAAGTCCTAGGGATCACTACCATTAGACACAAATAGGCATATATGTAAATTTTGTAAATATGTAAATTATTCCATACACATTTCTATTTATTAGTTCTTTCTCTGATTGTAGGAGCAGAGAACTGAAAAATTGCAGGGATATTCAGTGAGCATTTATTAAGCACCTCTCTGTGCCAGGCTCTGCTAAGCACTATGAATACGAAGACAAGAGGAGTTTCCATACCAGAAGTTCCTTAATCCAAAAACTTCCTCCAAGGCTCCTACTCTGGTACCCCCTCCTCCAGGAGGCCTTCACTGTTTTTTATCTTCAACTGAAAGCATTCTCCCCATCCTCAGATCTCCATAGAGTACTTTGTCTGAATCAGTCCTTCGTCCCCATCACTCCATGCCCTGTTATGCTTCACCTATAAACTCCAACTAGAATAAAAGTAATCTCCTAGGGGCGGCTAGGTGGCGCAGTGAATAGAGCGCCGGCCCTGGAGTCAGAAGGACCTGAGTTCGGAGCCCGCCTCCGACACATAATCCACACAAACAAAAACCTAGCCCTGTAACCTTGGGCAAGTTACTTAACCCCAATTGCCCTAAAGGGGCGGCTAGGTGGCGCAGTGAGTAAGAGCGCTGGCCTCGGAGTTGGGATGACCCGAGATCAAATCCGGCCTCAGGAAATGAGCACCCACGCATAAATAATGACTAGCCGTGTAACCTTGAGCAAGTTACTTAACCCCAATTGCTTTAAAAAAAAAAAAAGTAATCTCCTAAAATCAGGGCCCACAACATTTTTACCTTTATATCTCCATCAGATCATGTCATGCCTGTCATAGTCTCTCAATGAAAGTTTTTTCACTGAACTTTGAAATTTTAAAACTATATACTTAGTCTTCAGCCTCCTTTATCTCAGTAGATAACCTCAAATTCTATTTTACTGTTGAGGGGGATTGAAGCCAATTTTGCCCTGAGCTAAAACTCTCTGTGTCTTCACTTGTCTTCTCTTCCTTCCCTCCATTCTCAGAGGATAGGATGTAGCCTCTTCCTCTGACCTCTGGGACCTTACTATACTGACCATTTCCTTTCCCAGTCTTTAATTTCTCCTTCTCTGCTGGTTCCTTCCTCTCTTCCTACAAACATGTTCCAGAACCTCCTGTCCTAACACAAACAACCAATTTTTGCTAGCCCCTGCTCCCCCACTCCAATATTGTACTTTATCTCTCTTCCCAGCCCCTGTTTGATTTCTAGAAGGCATGTTTAACATTCACTGCTTCCGCAGCATTTCTCAACCCTCCCTTATCTGGCTTCAGTCCCTGCTCCTCTACTGCAAATGCTCTGTCTATGATCACCGATAACCTGTTAATTGCCAAGTCCAATGACCTTTTCTCAATCATCATCTCTCTGTTCCTTTCTATAGCATTTCACCCCCTTCTCCTTCACACTCATTCCTTTGCTTCTATAACACAGAAACTCTCTCCTGACTCCCCTCCTACTTTTAAGATGATGCCTCCGTTTCTTTCACTCACTGATTCATTCTCACTCAGCTCCCTTATCTTTTCTCTCTATACTCTCTTACCTGGTGAATCCAACTACTCTCCAGTTATGACCTATATCAAAGATTCCCAAATCTTTACGTTCAATGAAATCTCCATCCTACTGAACATCTCCATCTGGATGATGTGCTAGCACCCCAAACCCAACATGTCCCAAACTCAACTTCTTAACTACTAAAAACCTACTTTCATCCCAGCTATAGGATGGAAACACTGTGTTTCAGTCCCCCAGCCTTAATGCCTTAAAATCATTTTTCACTCTTCACTCACTCTCACCCTTGATGATCAGTTGTGAAATGCTATGCATTCTACAGCCCAAACATCTATCATATATCTCATCTCCTGTTCACTAATATTGTCAACAGTCTAGCTCAAGTCATTACCTCTAAACTTGGACTATCATAATATCTTTCAACCCATCTCCCTGTCTCCAGTACCTTCTTTTTAATCCATCCTTCCCATGTCTGTCAAATCAATCTTAAGGCATATTAATTAAAGGGCATATCAGGGACAGATAGATGGCACAGTAGATAGAGCTGGTGTGCAGTTGAGAATACCTGATTTCAAATCTGGCCTCAGACACTTATTAGCTGAGTGTCCTTGGGCAAGTCACTCAACCTCTAGTTACCACAGCTTTTTCATCTGCAAAACGGGGACAATAGCACTCTCAAGGCAGCTATGAGGATCAAAAGATATAACTGGGGCAGCTAGGTGGCACAGTGAATAGAGCACTGGCCCTGGAGTCAGGAGGACTTGAGTTCAAATCCGGCCTCAGACACTTAACACTTACTATCTGTGTGACCTTGGGCAAGTCACTTGACCCCAACTGCCCTCCAAAAAGCAAAAAATATATATATATAATTGTAAAGTGCTTAGCATAATGCCTGGTGCATAAAAAGCACTTTATAAATGTTAGTTAACTAGCTAGGCAGATACGTAATTTAGTAGTAGTAGTAGTAGTAGTAGTAGTAGTAGTAGTAGTAGTAGTAGTAGTAGTAGTAGGGTGGTCATGTTACTCTCCTGTTCAAAAACTGTCACTGATTCCCTATTGCCTTCAGGATCAAAAATAGAAACTCCTTGGCTTGCAAGAGGATAAGCTGGCTTAAACTTATTTTCTCAAATTTATTTCACACTATTTGTCTTCAAAAACTTTTACAATCCAACCAAAACAGACTACTAACTAAGTCATCCTCCAATCTCTTCATGTACTCCCTTACTCTCCTGCTTCCTTGAATTTGCATGGGTTATTCTTTCCCCCTAGAAAACACCTGATCCCCCTGATCTCAGCCTTTAGAAATTTTGGTCTTTCTTCAAGGCCCAGCTTCTATGTGCTGTTTTCTCCCAGAAGCCTTCCCTCATTCCCCCAAAGGAAGAAAATCTTTTCCTTTTCAAATGATCTTAAAATACTTTGTCTGGATCTCTCTTTTGCACTTAATCATGTTTTACCTTATACCGTGCTTCTTTGTGTACATGTTATGTTCCTCTATTTGATTGTAAGTTCCCTGAGGGCAGGGATATCACTGTTTTTGATTGTTATATTCTCACTGACACAGTGCCTTGAACATGATTGACACCTAATGAGTTTTTGTCGAGTGAAACTGGATATTCAATTTGTTAACGAAACATATAGCATTTTTTCTTCCAAAAATCTTGAGTATTTCCCATTATTTTATCGTGTTCTTGCAGCTACCAAGAGACTGCCAACAGGGCCATGCTGGAATCAGCTTATAGTGGCCCCCTGAGGCCAACTGCTCAATTTTCAATGTGAGTATTTACACCCCAAAAATCAGCAAATGCTGCAAAGCAGTTCGATTTATTGCTTTGTTAATTGTCTAGACTTAAAGTGAAGGAAAATATGCTAATAATGTAGATTAAATGGAAAAATCGCCATACATACTTTTCCTTCCCAGAGAGCTAATTATTTAACATCTACCAGTACATCCCTGCCTCCTAGTTGTAATCGGTTTCCTTTCCCGAGTTTATTGTCAAAAAAAAAAATATATATATTAGAACAAACTCCACACAGCTAGACAGGCTTGACTTCCAAGGTATCTAAGCATAGGCCTTTCTCATCTACATAATCCACTTTTCACCTAAATTTGTGCTTGCCTAACTTAGGTAGTAATGTTATTGTTGTTGTTAAGTCATATCTGACTCTTTCTGACCCCATTTAGGGTTTTCTTGGCAAAGATACTGGAGTGGTTTGCCATTTTCTTCTCTGGCCCATTTCACAGATGAGGTAACTGAGGCAAACAAGGTTAAGAGACTTGCCCAGGATCATCAGCTAGTAAGTGTCTGAGGCCAAATTTGAACCCAGATCTTTCTGACTCCATGCCCAGAACTCTACGTACTGTGCCACCTAACTGAGAAAGTAGGATGGCGTAATTCTGAAGCAAGGAGAATTTTGCTGCATGAGGGGTAGGAAGCCTGTAAACAAGTCTACAAGGCAGTTTGGGACCTATAATGGTAGAGGGGAATGATAAGCCAACCTTAAAAGTCAGAGCCAATCTGGTGAGACAGGAAGGGGACTGGCAGAGATTAGAGCAGGGTTTGACTGGGTTTATACATTACATTCTCCATTGTGTTGATACTAATTTACTGGGAAGACATTGACCCCTGTGTTAGATTGTAACCAGGTTTGCCCATGCCCTCTCTTGCCAGAGCTGGAACTTCTATAAAGTCATAATATAGGGGCATGGTAGGGGAGGGCAACTTATGTAGGGAGCCATAAATGTTGTTTTTTAGATAAGAAGGGCACTACTTAAGGACTTTCTTTCAAGTGGATAATAGAGTATAAAGAATCACCAGGAATTGGGAGATGGAAACATAAAGGGAGGAGAGATGGGAGGTCCTCAAGGCAATTTTACCTTGGGTCCAGGTTGTAATTAACAAGCCCTTGGACCACCATGTTTCACAGTGTCATCCCTTGCCAATCTTTGGTCTGCATTGCAAACAAGTATTTCTCCCTACTT
Organism: Gymnobelideus leadbeateri; assembly: GCA_011680675.1. Taxonomy (NCBI): domain Eukaryota; kingdom Metazoa; phylum Chordata; class Mammalia; order Diprotodontia; family Petauridae; genus Gymnobelideus; species Gymnobelideus leadbeateri. The sequence goes on along the minus strand of WOXC01001383.1, from coordinate 259,303 downwards.
CAAGAACCCAATCTAGAAGTTCAATTTACAGAATTGATAAATTAGAGAATAAATCTAACATACATAAATCAGGTATGGGATTTTTGGGACTCTATTTGAAATTTCTCTATAGGATATCTCCTCCCTACCCAAATACCCCTGCCCAGTTTAGTGAGGGATGGCCAAGCTAATAGGATCAAGGCATCACCAGAGACTGTCTGCCACTCACCCAAACACCACTGCTTCCCTGTCCGTTCTTGCTCTAGGAATCATATCAGATGATCCAAAGAGGTGGTTTAGCACCATATTGTAGAACTCAAAAGGAAATCAGAGGGGGCCTTGCTTGGTGCTTGTGATTTTTTTTTTGCCTCAATTGACCCCCTGTTTGCTTCTGGCCTCTTCATTCATACTGTGATGGATACCGCTCCATCAAGATCAGACCAGTATCACAGATTATAGGACCGTAAGATAAAGGATGTGAGCTGGAAGGACCTCAGAAGCTCATAATGTCCAACCTCCTTATTTTACAATTTACAAAAAAATACAACTCAGAAAACAGAGCACCTGAGAGGTTAAACAGCTGCTGAGAGGCACACAGTCAAGTGTCTGAGGTGCATTTGAGCCCAAGTGCTCTTGATGCCAGGTTTAATCCACTATAACATGATGCCTTTCTTGACCCTATATGCCCTACACACACACACACACACACACACACACACACACACACACATGCACACACACACACACATATGCAAACATGTGCATGTTCACAACCAATCACATGTATCCAGTCACAATACATGAGGGTAGCAAGAAGCCAGGTCTACTAAATTCCCGTGTACCTGGTTGGCCACTAGCTCATTTTTCCATCGAGGGTTCCATAGCAAGCCTCTGCTACCATACCATCTTTCCTCACACTGAGAATAGGCAAACAGCAGCAGGTGGACCATACTGAGTCCTCCTCCCACCAATCTCACCATCACAATTTGAGTATCAGGGGAATGCTCCTCCAGAACACACTTCATGAACTGCCTGTGGACACCCCACAAGCCTAATAGGACACAATTTTCTGCCCTTGACAATTATGGAATTATGATATTTGGGGCTTAAAGGAACCTTAAAAATCTAGTGCAAAAGTCCAGAATCTCAGAAGCTTGGAAGGAAGTCAGAAACTATGTGAACTCATTCATACCTGAACATAAATACTGCTCTGACATTCCCAAAAGGTGGCCAACCAGCCTCTCCTTGAATTCCTCCAGTGATGGGCACTCATTCCCTTCTGAGGGAGCCCATTTAAATTTTCATTCCTCTTCAGGCTGTAATCTAGATGTCCTTTATCTGAAGCCTCACTATGCCCCAGCCCTTCATCCTGAAGCTTTCTTTGCTCCAGCCCTGGAATTCCCACATTGGCAGTGCCCCCTGCCCCTACTTTTCTGCACTTGTATTCTTGGCACTTAGCACAGAGCTTGGCATATAGTAAGTGCTTAATAAATGCTTGTTGACTTCTGAACAATTCTAGTCATTAGCAAGATTTTGCTTTCCTCAGAACAAATCTACCTCTTTGAAGCCTCTTCCTCCTTCTCCTAGTTCTATCTTCTAGAACTAAGCAGAACAAGTATAATCTCTCCTTCACATACAACTCAAATATTTGTGGGAAGCTGTAGTGCTCCCCCAAGACTTCTCCTCCCCTTCACATGATACTCACATGGCCTGACCTTAGGGCACTGCACTGTCATTTTTACCCTCTTCTGGAGTCCTTTCTAAATCATGGCCCTTCAAATGTGGTCTGACCCAGGCAGAGTTCTACAGAACTCTCACTTCCCTAGTCCTGGACTTAGCCCAAGAATGCTCTGGAGGGGTTTTTGACTTCCATATCATAGTAATGCCTCATACTTAATGTGTAATGGATAACTCCTCCCCGTGAATATTATAGAACAACTAAAGTCTTGTCATGCCTCACCCATCTTGAACTTGCTAAACTGATTTTTTAATCTAATTATAAGGCTTCATATTTATCATTATTAAATTTCCCCTTATTAGATTTGTCTCAGTGTTCTAGCCTGTCAAGATTTTTCGGATCCTGACTTTGTCAGTCAATCCCTCCTTGCTACGTGTCATAAGCAAAATTTGATAAGGCATCCATCTGTGTCTTTATCCTAATCATGAGTAAAAATGTTATATAAATAAACTATAAAATAGTTCAAGGTCAACTTCAGAACTCTGAGACACTCCACTGGGAATCACAAGTCATCAATCATTGGCTAACACTAGAAGGTTAATGACTTATTCTTTGGGCATTCAACTAGGCCTTGACTCTCTCATCAAGTCTTCAGTAAAATTGTTTTTATCGGGGCAGCTAGGTGGCACAGTGAATAGAGCACTGGCCCTGGAGTCAGGAGGACCTAAGTTCAAATTGTTTTTATCTCTACAACTTCCCTCTATTCAAGAAGTGATACTACTCCTTATTTTATATTGTCCATTTTCCTTTTCCTATTTGTTTCTTTATGTTTTGGGTTTGTTTGGTTTTTTGGATTTTTTTTTTTTGGTGGCATCAACAATTCCTTGATGAGGATTTTTTGAATGACCCAGTTGCCTATATCACAGTATCTTCCTGTTTTATTCTGTTTTTGTTTTTGTTTATTTTTAGTTTTCAGCATTCATTTCCACAAGATTTTGAATTACAAATTTTCTCCCTGTCTTTCCCCTACCCACCATCCCAAAACACTGATCCCACTGAAAACCCCCTTCCCCAATCTGCTTTCTCTTATATCCTTCCTCATCCCCCCTCTGACTTTCTAGTAGGGCAAGATGGATTTCTATACCCTAGTGCCTGGGTATCTTATTTCCCAGTTGCATGTAAAAAATTAATAATAATAATAATAATAATAATAATAATAATTTTTTAAATTTGATTCTAAAACTTTGATTTCTAGATTCATTCCCTTCCTCCCTCATCACCCACCTCTACTGGGAAGATAAGCAATTCAATATAGGTTGTACCTGTGTAGTTAACACAAAATATTCCCATAGTAGATATATTGTGAAAGACTGACTATATTTCCCTCCATCCTATCCTGCCCCCCATTTATTCTATTTTCTCATTTCACTCTGTCCCTTTTCAAAAGTGTATGCTTCTAACTCCCCTCCCCCAATCTGCCCTCCCTTCTATCATTCCCCCCCTCTTATCCTCTTCCCCTCCTACTTTCCTGCAGAGTAAGATACCCAATTGAGAGTGTATGTTATTCCCTCCTTAAGCCAGATTCAATAAGAGTAAGGTTGATCCATTCCTTTTTGCCTTCCTGTTCTTCCCTTCCATTGTAACAGTTTTCTCTTGCTTCTTTTATATGAGATAATCTACCCTATTTTGTCTCTCCCTTTCTCCCATTATATTCCTCTCTCACCTCTTAATTTTATTTTTTAGATATCACCCCTTCATATTCAACTTATCCTGTGCCATCTGTCTATGTACACCTGTACACATATATACACACACTCACATATGTCTTCCTGTTTTTATTCTTTAATTTGGTCTTGTTTTTTACCTTTGTTCCAACAAGTCAACTGTACCATACCCAGACAGTTCTTTTAGAATTATTCCTACCTTGGTAATCAACCATTCCCTGTTTATTAGAATACAAACAGTTTAAAATCATATGGCATTAGGGCTAAAAGGAACCTTAGAACTGATATATTCAAGGATCGATCAGTCAATAAAATTTTACTAAATGTCTACTAATTTCCAGGTACTATGCTAAGCACTAGGAATACAAAAAAAGGCAAAGTCACTTGCCTTTAAGCAGTTCATCATCTAATGGGGATCGGGGGACGACAAGTAAACAAATGTACAAACAAGTTATGTACAAGATCATGATTTGGAAGGGACCTCAGAAATTCATCTAGTCGAATCTGTCCTGGAACAGGAAGCCCCTTTACCATATCCCCTAAAAGGAGCAACTCAGCTTCTACTTGAACATCCATTAATGGAGATGTTCATTCATCCATGCACCAGCCCATTCCATGCTGGCAGCTCCATTATTGCCATCCAAGCCCCTTGAGTTACAGATCAGGAAATTCTGAATTCTGGAGCAGTAAAGTAATTAAATTCACACAATTAGGGGCAGAGTCTAAACTAAAGATCAGCTCTTCAGCCTGTAGGGGATGTTCATTGGGTTAAATTATCCAGTAATGGCCTTGAGTTTGTCCTGGGACTTTGTGACTGTGCAACAGTGTCCCCTGGCTTTTTAGGACAGCTCTCCAGAATTAGAGGTGCCAAAGCACATGGTGAAAAACTCCTGAGAGGATCAAACTTTGAGGTCCTTAGCACCTTCATTAACCACCCCTAGACACAATGATGAATTAACTGCAGAGGATAACAAGGGTGCTTTTAAATTGTAATAAACTCAAGACCCATCCACCACACACATACACACTTTACAGACTTGCACACATATACATATATACACACAGATATATACATACACACAGATATATACATGCAAAAACATAGACATAAACACATATACCTATATACACATACAAAATTATATACATTTACACAGATATACACATACATAGATATAAACATATATGCATATACAAACACACATATACACACATGCAAAGACACACTTTCATACATGCATACACAGACACATCCATAAACATACATGCACAGATATTCACATGCACACACACATGGCTACATATACATATACATATGCACACACGGACTTATACCATGCACACATATAGACATACACAGACACACATGCACAGACATACACACACATACAAAAATATACTAGACCCATAGTCTAGGTTGGTTCATTCCTTGCTACCATCTCTGGGCAGGAGCTCACCTCCCTTTCCAACCCTGGGTTATTCTTTTCTCCCTTTTTTTTCCTTTTGTATTTTTCCACCTTGAACAGGAGAAACTGCTGCCAGCCCTGGCTCTCACTTTAATTCCCGATAGTGATTGTGAGGGTCAAACTGGCTGGAGGAGAGATAACAAAGAGCTGCTTGGCGGAGCCAAATTATCTCATGATACATTTTCATTTCCTGCTTTGGATCCCTGCTGTGAGGCAGCAGCAAGCAGCCACATTTCAGAAAAGGAAAGAAGGCTGGTGTGGGGGGAAGGAAGCAAAGTGTGAAAGCTTTGGGCTTTTTTTTTTTGCTGCTTCTTCTTTAGTGAAAGGGTATAAAATAATAGTGAAAAAAGATGTTTTTATATTCAGCAGACACTGCACGCCAAGCTCACATCTGCCAGCTGGTATCCAGACATCAGGGGAGATGGGGGTGTCCGGCAGTGTCTAACTTGGTGCTGGGCTTTTCTCCCAATGCCACAGAGGGCATTTATACAGACCCACCCCCCTCTCTCTTTTCTTCACCCCAGGCCAGGAAATCACCAGAGCAGAGCAGTCTTCTGTGAAGCTAAGCTACTACTGATATTTTCATAGACAAAGACTAATTTTGGAGTGGGTGTGATGAGTAGTCCTAATCATCCTGGAGGCAGGGAAAGGGAAGATCCCATTGGCTCTACTACTACTTTCCAGTTTCCTTGGGGAGCTAGCCTTTAGTAGAAAGCTTTCACCAGGGCAGGCCCTGAACGAGGGTGGAGCCGTCTAGTGACCTGGGTGGCCTGAGCAGGAGAAGGCAGTGGAAGGCCTATCCATCTAAAAACACCGCCCACACTAGCACATCTCGTGTCTAAAATTCCCACCATTAGTGACCATTTGGGTTTTTGTTTTGTTTTGTTTTGTTTGCTTTTTGGAGGGCAGTTGGGGTTAAGTAACTTGCCCAAGGTCACACGGCTAGGTTTTTGTTTGGGTGTGTTAAGTGTCTGAGGCTGGATCCGAACTCAGGTCCTTCTGACTCCAGGGCCAGCGCTCTACTCACTGTGCCACCTAGCTGCCCCATATTAGTGACCATTTGGGAATAAGGTCTTGGAAGTTCTTGTTAAAATGTTACTGTGCTGACTTGAGCAACTCTTACTCTTTTTCATCTAGTAACACCTTAGCATTGATGTATTTATCTAAATGGTGAACCAGGCTACAGGCAAGGCCCTGATGGACTGGAATGTAGGCTGTCACTTAGTTTTGTTTTGTTTTTGTTTTAAAAAAAATTATTTCTATTATGAATTTGACAAATATCCATTAACACAAACACAACCCATCTAGACACAGAGATTGGTAAACGAGGACTGCATGTGAAATCATGACTCTCTCCTCACTCCAATTCATCTTCCATTCATAAAGTGATTTTGCTAAAGCAGAGGTCTGATTGTGTCCCCTCATCCTCTCTTCCCTCAATAAATCTCAGTGGCTTCCTATTGCCTCCAGGAACAAATACAAAATGCTCTGCTTGGCATTCAAGGTCCTCCATAACCTAGCCCCCACTACCTTTCCAGGCTTCTTATACCTTGCTTCCCCACACATACTCTTCAATTCAGAGACCCTGGTATCCTAGCTATTCCAACAGGGTCCTCCATCTCTCAGCTGTGGGCATTTCCTCTGACCAAGCAGAAACTTTTATATTTTATCCTGGGAGTCACCTGGAGTATATTGAATGGAGTAGGAGGAAGGGGGAGGGTTGATCAGACCTGTATTTTAGAAAGACAATTAACAAATGGTTGGAAAGCCAGAGTATTCATGTGTATGTTCATTTAGAACAGTTTAGGATGGGGGATAATGTTTAGATCCCTAAGCGAAAGTGAAAAGAGAATGGCCATTTCATTTAGTAAATGGCGTAGGACTTTCTAGGTCACAGACCAAGAGGTAGAGCCCATACAGTTTAATGCCCACATTTTACAGATAAAGATACTGAGAATCAGGAAAGTTAAGTGTCTTGCCTAGGATCACATAGATGATATCCAGAATATGGATTTTTAACTCAGGTCATCTAATTATAGATCCAGTATTCTTTTTACTCACCACTCTGCCTCAAGCCCAGTGAAATATCCAGTGAGGAAGAACACTGGTTTTAGAGTCAAGAGGACTCAGATTCAAATTTCAGTTCTGTCGCTATCTGCATGACGGTGGGTAAGTCCTTCACCTCCTGACCTTGATTTCCTCATTTATAAAATAAGGGCATTAGACCAGATGGCCTGTGAAGTCCCATTAAACTTTAAATCTTGATTTTATTATTCCATGACCTTATAACCCATCTTCTCAACATGTATTCTCCCAGAGTCATTGAATAGCTTAGAATTCTGTGGTTTCTGAAGAATGGGTGAGCCAAAGTAAGATACATGGTAGGCTCTAGGGGACTACAGCATATTACTAATGATGGCCAATGCTCATAAAGTGATGTGAGCAGTATCTTTGAAAATAAGAGATATGCTTGGAAAAGGAGGTGAGCCAGTTATGTGGCATACCCGGAATGCGTGCAGATGCAGAATGAAAAGGTTTTCCTCTGGTTTCCATGAAATGTAAAAAGATCAAGAGGAAGCCCTGTCCCATCCCCACCATTAGCATATTGAATGGATGCTTTGTAGAGGACCCACAAAAGACCATGGATAGGAATTACACAAAATGAGAAATCATGGTTGGGTTACAGTTCTCTTGAAGTATTAAGGGATCAAAAAAACCTGACATTTGGGGGAAATCTGGAATATGGCTAAACCTTTTAAAGCAGTAATTGGAAGAAATACAATAGGATTAAACTGCTGGGAACAGTGTGTTTGAGGGCAGGGGAGTGGGAACAATGGAGCAAGCCAAATTCTAGAAAATGTGCTTGATAAAAGAAAGAATGAGAATTTATTTGGGATTTTTTTAGACCTAAAAAATTCTGAATAAATGGTTTTCATTATAATACCAAGAAGAAATAAAAGGGGGGAAATAGAAAAAGAAAAAAAAATGAGGCCAACACTATGCTTTTCCTGTTAGCATAGAAAGAGGCTAAAATAAATGTGGATAATCATAGGTTTGTTGATGACCAGCATCTGAATAACTTGGACTCACAGTCTGGTTCACCAGAATGATACACATATGACATAGGGAGGCTCAGAATTCAGACATCATCAACAGCAAATAATGTATTCAAGTACGCACAGGGACCTGCCATTATGCTGTGTGGACTCCAGGGAGAATGAATCATCAAATCATCAAAAGAAATATGCCTGCCTCTCTCTTTTTTCTGCCTCCCTCTCCCTCTCCCACTACCTCTTCCCCTTCCCCATCCCCCTCTCTGCCTCTCTCCATCCCTCTCTCCTTGCCTTTCTTTTTAGCTCCTCTTTCTTATTTCCTTTTCATCTTATCTCCTCCTTTTCCCGTTCTCTATCTCTCTCATTATCACTCCCTCTCCCCACTTGCCTCATCCTCCTCTCCTCTCTTCTCTTTCTCCCCCACTCTCTCTTCCCTTTCCCTCTGTTTTCTTTCCCTTTTTCTTTGGATTAGGTTCTCCAACACAGCTCAGATACCACAAGGCTGCTGGCAAGGATACGAAATGAGTCAAAGATACCTCAAAAATCCATAACTATGAGTCTTTTAAAAATATATGTCAAATTTGTTCTCTACTTTATTAGTTATATGAGCCTGAAAGCCTGTAAATAGAGTTGTCTTATAGCCAAGGAGACTTATGTCACATGAATAGAGTTGTCAACAACCTGGGCAGAATGATTTCAGTTTTCCAGTGTCCAGAAGCTTCTCCCCCATAGACCTGTCACAATTCAGCAACCCTCTTTAAGAGCCTTCGATGATTCATACCATTACTATTTATTGTCTCTTTGGGGCAACAGGGTACTTAAGAATAGGACAAGACAGGAAAATATTAGTAGAGAGGAGAGAAGAGTAAGTCTAGAGCAACACAGGCCTAAATGGAAAATAAGGGGCAGATAAGGAGCAAGATGGAATAGATTTGAAGGATGGGTAGAAGCTGAATAGATGGAAAGAAAAAAGATGCACTCCAGATAATGCAGGCATCCTGAACAAAGGCACAGAAAAAGGAAAACTCAAGCATGGTCAGCAAACAATGACTAGGTCAGTTTCACTGAAGCAGAGGGATTGTCTTTATTATTTTTATTTAATATTATTTTGTTTTTACTCTTATTTTTTATTTGTTAAAAATTCTGAACTTAGCAAAAACCAACTAAAATGACCATTTCCACCCTCAAAGTCGAATAAGGAAGGATGGTACTTGAAACTGCAAATCTCTATTACATGCAGCTTATTGTTCCTTTAAATTATGTAATAAATTCAACATGTGACTTTAAAGGGTTTAAGAGTAGAGACTAAATTGAGAAATAGTGAAAGAGAAAGAGAGAGAGAGAAAGAGAGAGAGAGAGAGAGAGAGAGAGAGAGAGAGAGAGAGAGAGAGAGAGAGAGAGATGTTCCTTGTGTGGTACCTTGCATATAGTAGCTACTGAGGAGATGATTATTGAATGAATGAATAATAGTTTAATACATCTCAATTGCACATAGTTTGTTTCCCCCCAGTTTCCTTCACTCTAATGTAAACTTTAGTTTCGTATTTGAAGAAACTATATGCTTGGTCCTACAGAGGACAGGGTGGGAAAATGGATACTTGTGAAGAAAGAAAGAAAAGGAAAGAAAGGCCTGATCCCAGGGGCTTAGCCTCAGATAAATAAATGTTCCATATTATTTTATTTTGCTGTTTGAATAGTGGCAACAAGAGAGTGAAACCAAGACCTACCCAGTAGAGGAGACAGGGCTGCAGAGTGCCCTACCCCACGTTGTCTCATATACTTACATAGAAGTTCCACTTCTTGCACATTGACTGGATTATACAAATAGCTGCAATCCACATTTACCACAATGAATGTTTCTGACTTCAAAAGGCAGCAGCAAGCAGAACTAAAACCTTAACCTTGACACTCGTGCCAAATGCAACCAAGAAGATATAAATCACTACAAACTCAATTTAAAGGAGATGTGCTTTAAAACAAATTGTTGCTTTGTGGTTTTTTTTCTTCATAAACCTTACTAGTTCTGACATTCCTGCCATGGAGAAGACTTGGATTATACGGCTTAGGAAGATAATTTTATGTCTAGCTCAGAGTGCAGGGAGACATATTAGTCCAATTGATAATCTTCAGGTGTTAAGGATGAGTCAAGGAAAATACCACTATGCTTACCATTAGGTTAAATGAAGTTATTTATTAGGTAAAGGATACCAAGAGAGAGTGCTATAGATGTCATGCACTCAAAGCCCAAAACCCTCCCTACTCCTCACCCAAACCCTTTTCCCAAATCATATCCAAAGATCCCCAAGTCTGCGATATGTAGCAGCACAGATGACATTGGAACATTCCCCAAATATGAAACAGCTAAGCATAATTTGGGACAAGTTGAGGTAGCCCAATGGTTGACTGTGGATGAAGGGTTTTTTAGGCAGTTTCAAGTAACATAAATCAACGCTAATCCTATATCCATTGAGCAACAGCCCAATGGGGATCAATCAATCATGGGGAAACATTCAAGGCTGACCAACCTACACTAGGGAACAGTGCATTCTCAACTCAGGGCTGGACATGAGCTCCTTTGGTGTGGGGACTTTCTTTGTATCCTGAATGCTTAGCACAGTATCTGGCATGAAGTAGACATTGAATAAATGTCTGTAGACTTGAACTCAAACAGAAAAAGAAAGAAGTCAAAGGCTACAAGGTTCGGGCAAGGCCCAAAAACAACCTTCAATCAGGAAACACAGTCTACTGAAAGTAAGAGGTATAAACCTTTAGTAGGTAAGTCCTCTCACCTGATTCAGGAGAATGGGGAGATGTTCTTATATAAACTGCCCAGCTCCAGTAATTCAATTATGTCTGACTTGGCAGTGAAAAGAACTCAACCATGATCATTTGGGAAAGTACAGCATCTGTACAGCTGAAATTTTCCTTATCAGACAAAACTGAGTCCCTGCCACCATGCTCTCCTTACAGAGATTAGTAAGACAAGACTCCATTCTTTCCCTTGCATCACTGATCATTGTCCATTAACCTGAGTTTAGGACGCATTGATGTACTGCCCTTTTACCTTGAAACGCCTCACTCACTTTATAGGAAGCTGGAGCCCCTTCACAGAGAAGAATTTTCTGTGTTTCCATTAGCAACTCATATTTTTAGGAACTTCTAATGGAGCCATTAAAAACTTCTTTGTGAGAAAAACGGGAAAATAATTCAACCCCAAATGGCACTAAGCATTTTGATGAACTTATTAATAATTTAGTCTTTGAAATTACTACTTTATTGTAACCGATCTAAAGAATCTGTCTAAGCTGTTTTCTCTACCAAGGAGACTGTGTTAAATGATTTTTTTCTCAAAGAGAACCGTGGGGCTCTTTCAATAAAAGGCTTAAAATACATAAAGGACAACTTTGAGCATATTTTGCCAGATGTCTCAGTATAAATCTTTGGAATAAAGATGTGAATAATGTATCATTTGATCAACATTTATTTAGCAACCTCTGTGTGCCACTCTATGGTTTCTCAGGAGAGACAAGAAACAGAAGGGGTTTCTTACCCCTAGAGAACTTATCATCTTTCACCCTTTTTCAGCCAAACTCCTTCAAAAGTTGTCCATGCTCAATGGCTCCACTTCCTCTCTTCTCATTCACTTCTCAACTCTTTTTCATTTTGACTTCCAGCATCATCATTCAGCTGAAATTTCTCCCTTAGAGTATTAGTATGCTTCCTTAATTTACAGATCTCTTGGTCTTGTCATAGTCTTTACATCTATTACATTTCACAATGGTGACTACCCTCTTCTCCTGAATAGTCTCTTCTCTCCAGGTTTTCATGACAAAATTTTCTCATGCTTTTCTCCCCACTTGACAGACAGCTCCTCGTCAGCCTCTTTTTTTTTTTTTCTGGCTCATTACCCCATTACACTCTCTAACTGTGGGAGGTCCCTGAGGTTCTCTCCTAGGCCTTTTTCTTCTTTTCCTCTATGCTTTCTATCTTGGTAACTTCATCAGCACCCATGGGTGTAACTACCATCTTTATGCAGATGACTCAAAGATAGAGATATCCAGCTTCCCTCTCTTCCCTGTGCTTCGGACCCACGTCACTAATTGCCTAGTGAACATTTCAAACTGGATTTCCTTAAATTCAACATGTCTAAAATTGAATTCATTTCTGCTAGAACTCTTTTTAGAAAGATACAAACCCAGTCACACCCATTCATTGACCTAGTGGGGAAAAAAATTGTATCTTCAACATCAGGAAGTCTGTCTGTTTCTCAAAGTCTTGAATGGAATGGAAGTTTCTTCTCCAGAAAGCTATTACACCAGGCAACAAGCTATTTGGAATATTTAAAAGAGCTGCCCCAAGCTAACTAGTGACTTCAGGTTTAATTCTCTCTTTTATTTTTATTTACTAGTCATAAGGGATGGACAGTGAGGTGGTTCAGTGGATAAAGTGGTAAGCCTAGAGACAAGAAGGCTCATATTCCTGAATTCAAATCTGGCCATAGACACTTCCTAGTTGTGTGACCTTGGGCAAGTCACTTAACCCTGTTTGTCCCAGTTTCCTCATCTGTAATAAGTGAAGAAGGAAATAACAAACTACTTCAGCATCTTTGCCAAGAAAGCCCAAAATGGGGACATAGAGAGTTGGACACAACTGAAAATGATTCAACAGCACAAAGGATGCTTTTCTGTCATTGATTTTACCTTGAGTTAAGATAAAAAAAATCATACACTCCTGATCTAGCATAGGAAGTGACCTCAGAGACATCTAGTCCAATTCCTTTTACATATGAAGAAGCTAAGTCTCAGGAAAATTTAAGTGACTTGCCCAGGGTCACAAGGCTAGTAAGATTAAGTATTCAAATCTAGCTTTTCTTACTCCATGTCCAACAATACTCTTCTGGATTCTAACTTGCCCCCCAAATGCACCATAAAGAATAAATACAGATGAGGTCACTAAGGTAGAAAGTGTATTAAGAGAAAAAATCACTAAAGACAGAAAGAATCCTGTATGTTATCTCTTCCCCAGGCCTTATGTAATGCAAAAATGACCCAAAAGGAAACAGCCATAAGCAGGTTCAGGTTGTGACTGAGCAGGAGTCAGAAAATGGCCTTCAGTCACTGTTATGTTTATGCCTCAAAGGCCTGGCTTCTGAAGACCTCTGGCATATCCCAATCCTGACATGTCACATGATTCCTTTGTATCCCAAATGTCAAATCATACAGATAAAGAGCAGAGAAACAACAAAGCTGACTCTTAACACACCCCAAATGAGCCAGAGTGAAAGTGCACAGTCAGTCATAGAGGAAGAACATAGAAACAATTAAACCACAGAAATGGCCTCCTGAGTGGTGGCTAGGTGGCACAGTGTATAGATCACCAGCTCTGGAGTCAGGAGAACCTGAGTTCAGATCCACCCTCAGACACTTAACACAAAAACTAGCCGTGTGACCTTGGGCAAATCATTTAAGCCCAATAGCCCCCCAAAGGAAATTAATAAGAGAGATAGCACAGTAGAGTGGAAAGGCTAGACTGGGGTGAGATCTAGATTCTAGTCTTGCCACATACTAACTGTGAATTTGGGTTCCCTCTCTGGGCATCACTCATAAAGTGACTGAATTTAATGGTCTGAGTGACCTCTAAAGGCCTTTCAAGTTCCAAAACTTTTAGGTTTCTGAAATCTGAATGATAAGATTATAACCAGAAGCAAAAAAAACAAAAAACAAAGAAGCACTACTTTGGTGGGGGGCAGATAACAATAATAAAAGTAGCTAACACAGTGGATAAAGCACTAAGCCTGGAGTCAGGAAGACTCATCTTCCTGAGTTCTAATCTGGCCTCAGACACTTACTAGCTAGGTGACCCTGGGCAAATCACTTAACCCTGTTTGCCTCAGTTTCCTCATCTGTAAAATGAGCTGGAGAAGGAAATGGCAAACCAGTCCAGTATCTTTGCCAAGAAAATCCCAGATGGCGTCATGAAGAGTAGCACGTAGCTGAAACCACTGAACAACAACAACAAAACAATTATATTGTGTTTACTGTATGTCAGGCACCAAGCCGAGCACTTGACAATTCTTATTTCGTTTGACCTTCACAACAGCCCTGGAGGCAGGTGCTATTATTGTCCCTATTTTATTGGTGGAGACACTGAGGCAAACAAGAGATGTCAAGAGATGACTTTTAATTATTTTTTATTGGATCCTTTTGTCTTCATATCACATTAACTCCCGAACATGGCCTCCTCTGCTACCACACTTTTGATCAAGATATTTTAAAAAGGATTAAGCACAGTAACAGACATGATTATCTCTGACAGCATACCCATCACACCATACCCATAGTGTTCCTATGTCTTCACCAAAAGGAGGAAGATACATTTTCTCTTCTCTGGGTTCAAAATTGATCATTATAAGGGGCAGCTAGGTGATATAGTGAACAGAGCACCAGCCCTGGGGCCAGGAGGACTTGAGTTCAAATCCAACCTCATACACTTAACACTTACTAGCTGTGTGACCTTGGGCAAGTCACTTAACTCCAATTGCCCCACCTTCCCCCCTCCAAAAAGACAAAAAAAAAATGGTCATTATAGCTACAGTGTTTAGTCTGATTTTGTTATTCTTTCCATTTGAATAAACATACTTGTTGTATATGTTGTTTTCCTATTTATAGGAAAACACTTCCATAAGCCATTTAAGCATTTGCTCTGTAAAGCTAGGGAGAGATGAGGAAGATGAAAGGGGAGAACAGTGATGCTACCAATCAGGGGCTGTTTTTGCCCTGTCCCTTAGAAAGGATGCATCCTCCAAAGGATGTATCACATAAAAATTCCTCATTCATTCATTCAACAAAACTACTCACTGCCTGGCACTGGATTAGGCACTTCGGATATCAAGACAAAAATGAAACATCCATTGCCTCGAGGAGTTTACATCCTATTGAGGGACAATTTTACATTCTGTGCCTTTGAAGTCATGAACAATGACCCAACACATCGTCTGCAGGATGTGAACCAGGCTAATCTGAGAATAGAACCCAGTGTGGGAGGAAGCAGCTCATGGCATGGGGGACAGGAATCATCTCCTGCAAGTCACTTTCCATCCACTCTTCCTTTTCTCCTCTTTTTCTGACTTTCCCTTTCTTGTCCCTTTGTCTGTGTTACGATATTACCAATATATTAACACACATTTACTGAGCACCTCCTTTGTGCTTAGCAGTAGGCTGGATCTGCCAGTGGCATCACTAGCCTCCCTGGGCATTGTTTAGCCCTGCCTTTCACAGGGTTCCTGTGTGAGACTTGCTCATTATGTGGGCTCCAGACTAGAAAAGGAGGGAGGGAGCAGGGAGAAGGACTTGCTGATTCCAGCCATCTGCATCATTCCACGGAGTTCAGCATCACAGCAGCATCACATAGCAACCAGGACAAGGAAAAGGAGAATTACACTGCAACCTTCAGTTACAGAGCCTAGCCTATAAAATAGCTTCAGGCATTGCTTTTTTTTTCTTTCGTCTCTTTTTAAATGGGTCATATAACATTTACTTTTTCTAGCAAAGGACATCCTTGTGGAGATTAGGCTTGAAGAAGATGGGGTGGAAGAGAGGGTCTCCTTTCTTCCTTACATACAAAGATACATTTTTTTCTTTCATGAACCAGACTTTCCCATTGGCCACCAGATGGAATTGTTATTGTTCATGATGACTTCTATTTAATCTCACAGCCTTTAGTTCACAAGACTAAAAGTTGGAAGGATCCTTTGGGATCATTCAGTCTAACTCCTTCATTTTACAAGTGGGAAAAAAAAAGACCCAGGGGAGTTAAGTAATTTCCCCGAGGCCTGATAGCTAAGGTGGAGAAGATGGTATTTGAACTCTGTCTTCTGACTCTAAACCCTAAGCTCTTTCCATCACAGAAGAATCAGCCCCTCCACCTATAAGAAGGCTAGAGAGAGTGACTAAAAGGATTCTTAAATTTCAGCATCACAGTTTACAAGAGAAAATAAGCATTAGACTTATCATGGAAAGAACTAAGTGAATTCAAATCTAACCGAGGATTTACTAGTTACGTGACCCTGGACAAGTCACTTATACTATATCTGCCTTGGTTTCCTCATTTATAAGATGGGCATAGTAATACCTAATACATATACCAACCAGTTCTGAGGATCAGATGAAATAATATGTGTAAAGCAAAATACTGGCACATTTGATCCTTAATAAATGCTTATTTCCTTCCTTCTTTTTCAAAATACCTAGTTTCCAACATCCTAGTTGTGTGACAATAAACAAAGCATTTAACCCCTCTCAGGTCCAATTTTCTCATCTCTATAATGAGGGCAATAATGACTCTCCTGCCATGTTGCAGTAGAAAAATCACTAGTTATTGCTATTGTGATCATTGTTATTGTTTGTTTGTAGTTCTTAAAGAGGACCATGACATCTGGGAGGTGATGCTATGACATGCAATGAACTGGATTTAAGGAGGAAGGACTGTGCAGAATCACCAGCCTCATTTTCTCCTCTGGAGCCATCTGGGTCCAGTGGCAAGATATGGATCAGGACAACTGAAGATGTCCCCAGATGCAGTGGGAGGCCTTGGCCTTTAAAAAGGCTTAAAAGCTAAGGTCTTTCCCAGATATCGGTT
Source organism: Gymnobelideus leadbeateri (assembly GCA_011680675.1). Taxonomy (NCBI): domain Eukaryota; kingdom Metazoa; phylum Chordata; class Mammalia; order Diprotodontia; family Petauridae; genus Gymnobelideus; species Gymnobelideus leadbeateri. The sequence goes on along the minus strand of WOXC01001383.1, from coordinate 242,766 downwards.
TGACTAAAACAACACCCATTTAGTGATTAAGGCTAGAAAAAAATGAGGCAACAAATGGTCTCTTTCACCTAGTCCAAAAAAACCCAATCTGGTCACTTAACTTGTAGTCAAACCAGGATTCAAACCCCAGATTTATTATTTGCTTTCTGTATGACCTTGGGCAGGTCATCGAATCTTTCTGGACCTCTGTTGAGGGATTTGTCCTAGATCATTTCTAGGGTGCCTTCTGCCTTAAAACCAATAGTTCAGTGAAAAAAGATCATGTATGTGAAAACTACCTGAGACCAGCAAAGCAATTTATAGGTGTTATTGCCATTAAAATCAGTCTGATTCAGGGCCTTTTGCATTTATAATGTAGGTGAGCCTGACAGATGAGTAATTAAGGATGAGTGGGGGAAACGAACCAGATTAAGCCAGGAAAAAGGGAAGAGGGAAGGGTGTTTGTTGTTTCAGTAGTGTCTGACTCTTCATGACCCCATTTGGGGTTCTCTTGACCAAGATACTGGAGTGGTTTACCATTTCTTTCTCCAACTCATTTTACAGATGAGGAAACTGAGGCAAATGGGTCAAGTGACTTGCCCAAGGCAGGGTCACACAACTAGAAAGTGTCTGAGGCCAGATTTGAACTCAGAAGCATGAGTCTTCCTGGCTCCAACATCAGCATTCTATCCACTGCACCACCTTACCACCCTGTTTGAGATAGTGCAAAAGGCCTAAAGACTTCAGGAAATTGAGTTCTAGCCCCTTCTCTATCACAATTTAGTTGTTCAGTCTTTGGCATATCCACCTCTCTGGACTTTCTCATCTGTCAAAAGTAGAGAGCAGCATAAATAATCCCCAGAGTCCTAATTAGCATCAACTTTCCATGATTTTCTAGAAGTAATGGTGGTCTGGTTTCAGAGTCTTCTATTAATCAAATCCTTTGAGGTTCTCAAATTATACTCTGAGTCAATGTGAAGAATATAGAAGTTCAGAAAAAAAAACATCTACCTTTTGAATATTTCTCAGATACTTATAAGTTGAGAAATCCACAAATGGGGAAAACAGTCACCCTGGTGCTCTGCTTAGAGGAGTTTCCTAATGAGTCATTCTTAGAGATATTTACTGAGGGATGGGAGACTGAAGCTGACTCTGGTAATAAAAGTCCCCAAAGCCAAATGGCTGAAAGGAAAGGGGAATTGTAATGTTTCTAGGAAGCTGGTCAGTCATTTGAGAGTAACATTTACTGGATTCTACATCATCAGAGCTCACAATTTAAAGTTGGAAGTTACCTTAGAAGTCATTAGTCCAAACCCTTCGTTTGATAGATGGGGAGACTACCAGCCAGAGAACCTGTATCTTGGCCAAGGTCACCCAGGTAGCAAGTGTTAAGGTTTGGTCTCAGTCCCTCTGGCTCCAACTCCCCTGCTCTATCCACTCTACCACATTGCCTTATTTTGCTTACATTTGATAGATTCCTCCAAGTGTGGATTTTTTTTTACTCTTGCAGATGGCTTAGAAACAAATCTTTCACTGATATTGTTCAAGTTCTGCTAAACAAATTAACCCTAGTCATGTCTAACATTCCTGGAAAGATGAGCCATTGCACACCACGTGCTGATAAGTCTCATTTATCTCCAGTTCTGAGAGCAGCCCCAAAGACTCGGGAAACATCACAGCCCCAGTGTTAGGCTACAAAACTCCTCCATCATCAGACTCAACAAATCAAATCCTGTTACTGTGAATTCTGAGGCCCTGCTTAAAGGTGCCAAAACTTTCTTAAATCAAGTGGAGTTTATAGTAAGTGATCTCTCAGCTGAGCTTTTTGTTTCTGGTGTGACAGATAATCTTGGTCTTAATGGAATTTGTTCTGGTCACATGGCCTCTAAACCTCAATCAGATTTTTTTAATTCAATTTTTTCTATTCTGAGCTAAAGAAATAAAACAAGCATTTCCCTAACATAGTAGAATAGAAAAAGATGATTACATATGAAACTACAAATCTATAATATACAACTTGCTGTTCCTTTTAAATATATAACAAAATTATTGTGCAACTTTCTTTTTCCTTTTCTTCTTCTCTCCCCCCACCTAGAGGGGGCTACCATTAGACACAAATATAAGTGTGTATATGTGTGTGTGTATATGTAACATACATATATGTACATCTTTCTTCATATGTCCTTTGTAGTTACTTTGGGTACTTATAATAGTCAAAAATCAGATTTGACTCTTACCAACCCCCCCCCCACCAGCAACTTTCACCCCTACCTAAATCCAATCATGAGGTCTTGTTGATGTTTCTCTTACAATTGTCTCTAACATCTGTCTCTTCCTCCCCATGCCCACTGCTGCCACCCTGTTCCAAGCCCTTGGTACCTCAAGCCTACAACTTCCCTCTCACTGGTCTCTAGCCCTCTAGTGCCACCTGTCTTCAAACCATCACTGAGCCTCCATCAAACTTCAACACAGATTTTCCAGTTGATCCAGGATCTCCTACATGTTGGCCCCCTTTCCACTCATTCTTCCCCTTCTCAGGTTTCTTGTCTTTGGTCCTCATATAGAAATTTAAGCTTTATAAGTGCTTTACATATATTTTCCCATTTCAGCCTTGTATCAATCCTATGAAGTAGGTGTTATTATTAGATTGCAACAGAGGATCTCCTCCTATGTTGTATTCTTCTAGGGCTTTTGACCCTTCTCCCGTAGTAGTATTCTCTTCCAGTTGGGCTGTCTATCTGCTCGTTGGCCCTTGTTGTCACTACCTGACAGATCCCTCTCTTTTTCTTTCTTTTTTTTTAAAGCAATTGGGGTTAAGTAACTTGCTCAAGGTTACATGGCCAGTCATTATTTATGTGTGGGTGCTCATTTTTTGAGGCCGGATTTGATCCCGGGTCATCCTAGCTCTGGGGCCGGCGCTCTTACTCATTGCGCCACCTAGCCGCCCCCTCCCTCTCTTTTTCTAATGATACATACCCTAATTATGACATTTACTTCACTTCTTGCACAGCAATTATCACTGATAACATACTTCAACCTTTGTAACCTCCCATTTGTGATGGTCACTGTCAAGCTTATTACCTTTATTCCTCTTGCCCTTAGATGATGGCCTGAAGTTGGTTTTTTGGGGGATTGTGGTGTTCCACAATTCCCATTCCATAGTCATATAATACCACACATGATGTCGTTCCTTTGGGTCGCTGATGCTTTGCTGATTGCATCAAGTCCTGGCTTATTATTGATCCTGTTCAGTGAGATGCACAGGATGATCTAAGCTGATGGTGCCAAACTCCAGTAGAGACAAGGACCTCACATGAGATTCCTGAAGGTTGCATATTGACTTAGAAAACCATATGTTAACATTATTTATGTTCTATTGTACTTTAGTTTATTTTGATAAAATATTCCCCATTTACATTTTAATTTGGTTTTCAGCAGGCCCTGGGCTCAATACCTCTGGTCTAAGCAATGCCTACAGAAAAAGCCAAATGGGCAAAAATATATATTGACCCATTACAGGATATGATTGGACAGTCAAATCTTTGAATTGTTATATCTTGACAAATATCTCAGACGGACACTTCAGAAAGACAATGTGCTGGGCCCAGAGTGGATTAAAAGGAAGATAACAGATTAGATTTATAGAATTGTGCATCACTTTCAATACTCACAAGATATGTTCTTATACAAAAGTGCAATCTGTCTAAAATGCTAATTTCACTTTTCCTGCTCATATCTTCTAGTAGTTTTGCATTACAACTAGCGACTCTATACTACAGCCTGGGATCTGGTATTCTCCATAATTTGGTACCATTCTATCTGTGGAGCTAGGTGTCACAACAGGCAGAATTTGGGGCCTGAAAACAAAAGATCTGAGTTCAAATCCAGCCTTCGACACTTCCTAGCTGTCTGATAGTTAGGCAAGTCAATTAATCTATTTCCCACAATCTTCTCATCTGCAAAATGGCAATAAGAACAGTACCTGCCTTCCAGGGTTGTTTTAAGGATCAGGTGAGATAATAATTGTAAAGCATTTAACACAGTCCTTGGCACATAGTAAAAGTCATATAAATGTTAGCTATTTTAATTATACGCTGCTAGGAGGTTGATACTTGAACACATAAGCATGAAGCAGTTTGCAAGACTGCTGATTAGGCATTTTGTATTTCATCTCAATTGTATACCATCTCCCTCACAGTCCATGTCTTCTTGCAAGTCAGACTGAGAATTAGGCTTCTTCCCCTGTTGTTGGCATCCTCCTGAATGTAGAAATTGCCCTTGTTTTCAATCAGCTCCATCCAATGGATCCAAAAAGCCTAAAATTCTGAAACTCACAAAGTCACTTCTAAGCCTAGACACATCCATCTGAAGACTGAGATTTCATTGCCTTTTCAGGGAAACAAATATAAAGAAGAAATGGCAGGCAGACAAGGGCCCAGGCACAAGACCGCTTAACCAAGTGTCTCTATTTCAGTGGTCACCATGCAACCAGTGTGAAAGAACACTGCCCATCTACCTGTCCCTGCACAGGAAGTCTCAGAGTCACATTATACCACCTGCTGGGTCAGAGGAAGGAGTGAGAGAGAAGTCACTGGTCTTTTTCATCTTCACATGACCCCACTGTCACAAGATGGGGGAAATCCAAGGAGCACAAAGGGTTTATCCTGTAACACCAAAGCACCAGTCCTCCTCAGGGCTGAGTCACGTATCTGTGGTCAGTTGGAAACAGAAAGGGTTGGTTTTTCATATGCCCAGAGGAAGCCCCAGTCAAATATATATTTTATATAATCTTAAAAGTTTGGTATCATTTCTCCTGATAGAATGTAAGCCCTTTAAGAACAAGGGTAGTTCCATTTTTGTCTTTTGAATGCCCCGGCACCCGCTTGGTTTCTCTAGATTCACAGAATCAAAGAATCTCACAGCTGGGAGAGAGTTCAGAGTTGGAAGAGTCTTCAGAGACTAAGTAATTACTCAAACAGGGATCCCTCCCATACTATCCCCAGCAAGTGCCTAAGTACTTGAAGCCCTCCAGTGATGGGAGTAAAAGTATTACATTTGGTGGCAAACTACTCCACATTTGATAATTGCGCCTGAATAATAAGATTTCTCTTAAATCAAGCCAGAACATTCCTTCCTGCAGCATCTACCCATGCTCCTATTTTTTTTCCTTCTGAAGCCAAGTAAACAAGTCTAATCCCTCTTCCATATGTAGTCCTTCAAATATTTGAAGATGGTAGTCATGTTGCCACTGGGCTCAATCTCAATGTCCACAGTTCTCTCTCTGAGGGCCCTCATTTTCCTGGTTCTTCTCTTCTGAACAAGCTCTAGTTTGCCAAGGTCCTGCCTCGAGGACAGCGTGCAGAACTGAGCTCAGTTGTCTAGATGTGGTCTTACCAAGAAAGAGCCCAGTGGGACGCTCACTTTTTCTTCCAGGGCGTGATGCTTTTCTCAATGCATTCAGCAGCATGCTCCTTTTTTGATTACCATGTCACATCATTGACTTCTATTCCCCCTGGGGGAAGTTTCCCATTAATCTCCATCAATGCAGCACCAGCCTTTTTCTCCTGATATATTTTGATTCTGAAGATTCCTCCTCTGAGACCTTGGAAGGGCCCTGAGCTCATCCTAGGCCCCAGTCTATAGTCAGGGCAGGCGTTTCCAACTATCCCCTTCTGTATTGGTCACCATGTTCTTGATGTAATAAATTTTCCACTCTGGTAGAAGTGATCTTCATCATAAACTTTACTTTTAAGAAGGCAGGATCTATAGTTCTCATTATTTTGAGTTTCAAAACAAAATATTTAAAGGAAATTTTGAAAATAATTGTAAAATTAAAATCAGAGTCAGTAATGAAAATGTTAGCAATGATCAGAAGGCAAGAACTGGGCCACCTGAACTATATATACACAGAATTGTGATCTAGTTTGGACCTTCAGGGCCTCAAACATTTCCCCTAATGTATCTTAGTATCTAAGATACACTACTAACTCCTTTGGGGTATGGTAAAGGTTACTATTAAAATGCCAATGTACAGATAAGAAAATAATGTTTTGCATACATTGCCTCACTCCCTGAACATCTTACCAGCCACCATGTCAACTAAACCAAAAACCAAGTCTTAGGAGACTTTAGCCTTTCATGCCCAGAACTCACATGTTCATATATTTCTTTTTTAGTTAATACACCAACACATTAAAATCAGATAGGAACTACATTTTAATCAGGTTCAGGGCCCCACTTGGGAGTCCTGTGGATATGAGGCCCTTATGCTGAATGTTTGACATCTCTGATCTAGGCTATCCCTCTCATTTTGCAGATGAAGAAAGCAAAACCTAAAGGTAAAGTGACTTATATGGGGTCACATAGTTAAGTGCCAGAGTCAGGGCCTGGAACTAGGTCATGTGACTCTAAATCCAATATTCTTTCTACAGCATTTCAGTGATGAAAACCAGAGCTATCACCAGAGCAGAATGACTGAGGCTTTGCCTCAGATAGCCTTCATCTGTAAGCTCCTCATGGTGGTACTTCATTCCATTCACCTTATATCATGTGGATCAACAAAACAGATAACATCCTTCCCTCACCTGACCTTGAGCTGAAGATTTTTTTGCCTTCAATCCTACTCTACCTCCAAATCCCAGGAGGGGAAGAGGAAGGGAGAAGAGATGAAAGAAGAAAAGAAGAAGGTGTCAGGCAGGGCCCAACGAGGTGGCAGAGCCCCTGGGATAGTGGGACAAGGCCAGGAGAGACAATAGGAGTGCATGAAAGTCACAGTATGCTATAGGATTCATGGGTCAGTTAGGAAGCCTGTCCTTAGAGATGGAGATGGAAAGGCCTGGAGAACAAGTCACCCCTTTCTCCTGGTCAAAGCTGTGTCTTATAAACCCAGACCACCAAGATCAGCAGTCATAGGGGCACACTCTGGTCAAGATGGAATCTTAAGACTTCTCCACATTCAAGTGAGCTCCTCTCCCTTTCTATCTCTTCCTGAGCACCACAGTTATAATCCTCATGAAGTTAAACTTCAGTCACACTTAACACTTACGAGTATATCTCCCAAAGTCTAGCCATGTGACCTTGGGCAAGTCACTTAATCCTGATTGCCCTGCCCTCCCCACTCCAAAAAGGAAAAAAATAAAATAAAACTTTAGTCACTTCATAATTTTGCCCAAGGTCAGTTCTATGCAACAATATAGTCCTTTATAGAAACACAAATTTTCTGTTTAATCATTTACATATGTTTCAATTAAAAAAACATAACATGAAATTGTGGTGGGTTTAAAAAATGATTAACAGAAGTCAGGCTGGGGCTACAATCATTCCTGAATTTGTTAAACATGGTGTTTACCATTTTATAGGAGACCTCTTTCAAATCCTAGTCTAAACAGACTGATGGCCCTGGATAAAGGCTGAGAGTCAATCATAGCATGCATCTACAGACTCATACAGAAACTGTCCCACTTCAGACAAGGGTAAAATGATATTAATAGGTCTTTTCAGCTCTGGACATACCTGCATCTCCCATGTGCAGTCTTTGCAGGCCTTTTAGTATCTCCTGGTTTGCCACAATGTATCTGTCCAAGGAAGTCAATTCATTCTGAACCCACAAGTTTAAATTCTGTAATAATCTAGAAAAATTGGTTTATATTTATCTTTAAAATATCCACACAAAAGGGGCCTCACTAGGCAAAGTACTGGTATAAACAAGTTTTTGTGCCATGTTTTTGTTTCTTTTTTGGAAGGCAAGAAACCATCGAGAAGCAGGCAAATCATAGGATCACCAGTTAAGAGCTGAAAGGGAATTTGAAAATTGTCATATAGTTGAACTCCCTTTATTTTACAAATGGGAAGAGTAAGGGAAGAGAAATTCAAGTGACTTGTCCAAAGTCACAAAGGTAGAGTGTAGCAGAGATTCAATTCCAAACCAGTCTCTCTGACTCTAAACTGATTTAAGTGTCTAAGAAAGCAAACTTACCTTCAGGTAATGCTTAGAATCAAAATATCATAGCCTAGAGATGAAAAGGAACTGAGAGACCATCTAGGCCAGCCCTTTATTTTACAAGTGAAGAAACCAAGGCCCTGGGAAGTTAGGACTTACCCAAGAGCACTCAGATAGCTAGTGACTAAGGTGGCACTCAAATTCAGGTCTTCCAGATTCCAAGTTCACTACCCCAACCACTTTTTTGTAACTGGTAAATACAATTATATAGAATAATTTGTGTGTGTGTATGTGTGTGTGTATATATATATATATACACATACATACATACATTTATGTATACATATATATACTATATATACACATATATATATCTCTGTATATATAGTATGTATATATATGGAGAGAGAGAGAGAGAGAGAGAGAGAGAGAGAGAGAGTGTGTGTGTGTGTGTGTGTGTGTGTGTGTGTGTGTGTGTGTGTGTGTCTAATGGTAGCCATCTCTAGGGCACAGGAGTAGGAGAAGGAAGGGAAAAAAAGAAATTTCCATGATAACTTCGTTGTATATTTAAAAGGAAGAGCAAGTTGTACATAATAGATTTGCAGTTTCATGTGCAATCAGCTTTTTTTTATTATACTGTTTACTATCATGGAATAAAACAAATGCTTGTTTTATTCCATAAATTTAAAAATATATATAGCAATGCCTTTCCTAAAATGTGACCTGCAAATGAAATGGAGTATACAAATGGGTATGGAATGAGCCTGTGTCATGTGTACTTAAAATGATCACAGTTCATGTCATTTAAGACATTCCAAAGCTAAAATTTTACAGTAATTCAGATTGTTCTCTGCCTTCCCTGCCCCAAGATTTGCCCATGCTACCTTTCCTTTCTGTCCCATGTGTAACACACAAAGACACTTATTATGAGAATTTGCTTTGGTTCTGCTAAATTTTTTTAAAGCCAGCACTTCACCATGTGCACCAGCAAAGAAAACATTTGATTCTGTTGTATTAATAATTAGAGACATTTCTTTCTTCTCCTAATTGAAGAATCATACAACCCTGAAGCTGGAGGGTTTTAAAATAGAATTCATTTTTCTTTCTTTCAAAGACACATAGGGCAAAAAGCTGGGAATAATTAGACCTAACTTCAGCATGATTATCATAGCTAATCATAGGTTATTACATATAAAAAATAATTATTTTCTAAATGCAAATACTTGGGTTGTTAAATGCTTTAAATGATATTCTTTTATACACAGGAAATACATAAGTGAAAGCGCACATGTAATACAAAAGAACGAGGGCTAAAAGTCAACTTTCATCTTTTCCTCCATGTGAAATGTTAATTCTGACTCAGCAACGCCCATGAGAGTAGTGAGAGGCAGAGGTTTGATCAGGTCATTATGATGAGCTAGTAAATAACAGGCCAGAAGCCAGAAAGGGATGGAGTTAAAGAGGAGGCAGAATAGAGTCACTATGGAAAGTGGAAACAATTTTTGATTCCTCACCCTGGCCCTTATCCCAACACGCCAACTCCTTCACCATGCTAACCTTCAGTGACACAGTAGACATCCCATCTCTCCCACATGCATACACTATTCTCTATTATTCAGGACATGTCAGGCATGACCTAGTGACAGCCCTGGAGCTCAGCTTAACTCCACCAGGGACAAAAGCATCCAAAAGGCACCATTCCCCACAGGGCTGTGCAGTAGGAATGTAGTTTGCCCACAGTTCTTATCTGGGTAAAGATCCCAAGCAGAGAAAAGCTAGTTAGCCCAGTCATAAGATTTTGTTTCTGGTGTCTTCAACGTGGCTTTCAGTTTTTACTGACTCTGACACGTGATACTTTCCTGACTTCTCACTTTCTTCACTTTATGATGATGGATGGCATCTATCAGAAAGGAGATAGACTTGAAGCCAGCTGAATAGCCTTTATGGCCCTGGATAAGATATTTCTCAGGATCATAGACTTAGAGATAGAAAATCTCTTAGAAGGCATTGAGTTCAACACTCACATTTTACAGATGAGAAAACTGAGGCCCATAGATGTGAAATGACTTGCCTAGGGTCATACAGCTAAGAAGTATCTGGGGCAGGATTCGAATCTTGGTCTTCCTGAGATGAAGTCCATATCCACTATTCCATTCTACATTTTCAGTTCATTTTTCTGTCACCCCCATTTCTCATCTGTAAAATGAAACACTGGAAGGAGAAGGGTAGCCAAATGCTTCCAGCATGCCAACAGTACAAAGCATAGGCTCCCATACAACCAATAAAAATGGCTCATCTCAATGACTTCTTTTCCTGGGCCAGCCTTGACTGTCCTGCTTCCAGTTGGCTTTGAACTAGAACTCTCAGCCCCCTGGCATTCCCATTCATTTATCTGCAGTCTAGCTGCTCCAGTCTTGCTTTCATCTCCCCTGTACTCATTGTCCACTTGGTCCTCTCCCTCAGTGTTCCTCCTAGCACACAATGGGATCTGGTTCCTGTCTCTCAACTGCTTTAATCAACATATGGTTGTACTCCTAACTGGCCTTGCCCTAAACAGACCGCTGCTCCCAAGACCAGTGATTGCCCTGACTATTTAATTGGATCGATTCTTCTGAGTTCAGCTGGGAAGGATTTTGTTGCCCTCTGTTGGTCCCTATGAATAGTCTCCCTCCCAAAGTCTAATTTTAACCTCATAATTGCCATAGTTCTAATAAATAACACTACCTCTACTGCAGAGTTGTTACATTGGACAAATAAACAAATATATAATCAGTGAGATTTGTAATTTTAAAAGCTCTGGATAACTGCAAGCTCTCATCAATAATTATATTAAAGAGGCAATATTCCTTTGCCATCTTTTTGAGGTGAGTCAGTTCTATAGCTCTTTTGTATTCCCCTGGTCTTCCCCTTGGTAGCTGAAAAATTAACTAGGAATTATGGAGCACTGTGAGTGGAATAACATAGGCCCACTAGGACATCGAGAGGATTCCTGATTGGCTGAAATATGGCTGGAATCCCAAGTATGACCACTGGGATCTATCCAAGGATCCCAGGTGGGAAAATCCCTAAATCAGCTTGAGTGAGGTCTAAAGAGAAGATATTATTTTCATTATTAGGGACTAAAGGTAGTTAGACACACAGCCTTGAGGGAACAAGGAAAGGCCTAGCTATAAGGTATTTAATCTCTCTGGTCCTCAGTTTCTTTTTTTTTCTTCTTTTGGATGGGGGATGGCAGAGCAATTGGGGTTAAGTGACTTGCCAAGGCCACACAACTAGTAAGTGTTAAGTGTCTGAGGCTGGATTTGAACTCAGGTCCTCCTGACTCCAGGGCTGGTGCTCTATTCACTGCACCACCTAGCCGCCCTGGTCCTCAGTTTCTTTCTTTCTTTTTTTTTTTTAAAGCAATTGGGGTTAAGTAACTTGCTCAAGGTTACACGGCTAGTCATTATTTATGTGTGGGTGCTCATTTTTTTCTGAGGCCGGATTTGATCTCGGGTCATCCCAACTCTGAGACCGGCGTTCTTACTCACTGTGCCACTTAGCCGCCCCTTTAGGGCAATTGGGGTTAAGTAACTTGCCCAAGGTTACATGGCTAGGTTTTTGTTTGTGTGGGTTAAGAGTCTGAGGCCGGATCCGAACTCAGGTCCTTCTGACTCCAGGGCCGGCGCTCTACTCACTGCGCCACCTAGCCGCCCCAAGTCCTCAGTTTCTTAAACTGTAAAATGAAGAGGATTGTACTTTACTAATATTTCTACATTTGTGTGTCATGAGAAAATGAACCATCAAGGACCCAGTCCTTGTAACATACAGATCAGTGGAGGTGTGGTGAGTCTGCTTTTGCAAATGAATAATGTAAGACCCCTTTCCCTCTCTGGCTCAGAACAGACATTGGTATATTTTGATTGCTTCCTCTCTGTGTAGTTGGGTTGTTTTCAGTCATACCTAGCTCTTCACATCCTCTTCTGGGGTTCTTGGAGAAGATACTGGAAGGATTTACCATTTCCTTCTCCAACAGGTGAGCAAACTGAGGCAAACAGGGTTAAGTGACTTGCCCAGGGTCACACAGCTAGTGCGTGTCTGAGGCTGGATTTGAACTCAGGTCTTCCTGACTCCAGGCCCAGCAGTGCTCTATCCAGCATGTTACTTAGCTGCCCATAAAGACTAATTACAACCATATCTGTGAACTACTTACTCTGTATGCCTATTTCCCATAGAAGACTCTTCTGATCATTTATTCATGCAGATCCAAGGTGACTCAACTCAATAAGAGCAGAGACACCTTGACCAATGAAATTCACACTCCTTTGTCCATCATTTCTGTCTCTGTCTGAAAGACTGAACCATGGACTCATGCAGCCACATTTTCTACCTCATATGGTAAGCCATATATAGTGGAATTCAGTCTGTAAAGCTATGTATTTTTCACTATCTTTCAACAAACATTTCATTGATTACATATTTCATTATATATATATATATTTCATAACAATTATTAGGTGTAGGTCACATGCCCTTGCATCTTTTCTTTAACCAGAATATTGTTTATAAGTATATCTGCTGGCTGTCAAGATGGTGGAGTAGAAACAGGACTTTTGCCTGGCTCTGGTTTACACCTCTCCCAATTCATGTAAAAGGTTTCTCTGAACAAACTTTGGAGCTACAGAAACCATAAAATGACACAGAGGAGCTAAGCTCCCATTGAGGACAGCCTGGCAAGCCAGCAGCAAGCGGCTAGTGCAGTACTCTGGGAGTTGAGCCTAGCCCTACCCAGACCCAGAGATTTTAGCCTCAGGGCAGGCCTGACCAGCCTCCACCTGGAGGGACTTCAGATCACCAGCAGCTGTGGCAGTTTCCAGAATTATCAACCCATAGATGCTAAGGACAAAGTGAGAGGTCAGTGCAGTGTGGACTTTGGGATCCAGTAGTTTGGAAGTGCGGTCCAGCCTTTATCCCCTGGAGGAAGAAGCCACTGAAGTGCCACCCAGCCATGCAGCCACTGCCTGCCACGTGACAGCTTCAGCTCTTAGCCTGCAGATTGTATGGGGACCAAGTGACCAGTCTGAGGGGTAATCGCTCTTGCTTTAACTTGCTTGGATCTGGATTGAGGTCTAGGATGGAGGTCCTGGGGTGTGTCACCAGCATGCCAGAGTGTGTGGAGGCTTCAGAGAGGGCACCCAACTAATACCTTCAGCAGCTGAGAAAACCACAGCATTTAGGATAAAGCTCCCCTGTAAGGTAGCAGAGTCCTACTGTGGCAAAAAGCCCAAAAGTCAAGTAACTGAGTGGCAACATGAGCAAATGAGGGAAGCAGAGCAAACAGAGAAATCCAACATTAGAGTCCTATTTGGGGGACAAAAAGGATCAAAGCATGGGACAGGAGGGAAAAATTGAAGTCAGAACTCCTGCACCAAAAGCTTCCAAGAAAAATATGAGCTGGTTACAGGCCATAGAGGAACTTAAAAAGGATTTTGAAAATCAAATAAGAGAAGTGGAGGAAAAATTGGGAAGAAAAATGAGAAGGATGCAAGAAAATTATGAAATGAGAGTCAACAGCCTGACTGAAGAAAATAAAACCTTAAAAAATAGACTAACTCAAATGGCAAAAGAGGCCCAAAACCCAATGAGGAGAAGAATGCCTTAAAAAGCCAAATTTGCCAGATGGAAAAGAATCTCAAAAGCTCACTGAGGAGAATCATTCCTTCAGAATTAGATTGGAGCAAATGGAAGCTCATGACTTTATGAGAAATCACAATACTACTAAACAGATCCAAACAAATGAAAAAATAGAAGGCAATGTGAAATATCTCATTGGGAAAACGACTGACCTGGAAAATAGATCCAGGAGAGACAATCTAAAAACTATTGGACTGCCTGAAAGCCATGATCAAAAAAAAGAACCTAGAAATCATCCTTCAAGAAATTCTCAAGGAAAATTGCCCTGATGTTTTAGAACCAGACAGCAAAATAGAGGTTGAAAGAATCCACGAATCACTTCCTGAAAAAAAAAAGATCCCAAAAAGAAAACTCCCAGGAATATTATAGCCAGATTCTGGAGTTCCCAAATCAAGGAGAAAATATTACAAGCAGCCAGGAAGAAACAATTTGAATATTGTGGAAACACAATCAGGATAACACAGGATCTGGCAGCTTCTACACTGAGATCAAAGGGCCTGGAATATGATATTCCAGAGGTCAAAGGAGCTGGGATCACAACCAAGAATCACCTACCCAGTAAAACTGAGTATCATGTTTCAGGGGAAAATATGGTCATTCAGTGGAATAGAGGATGTTCAAGCATTCTTGATGAAAAGCCAGAGTTGAATAGAAATTTTGACATTCAGATACAAGAAGCAAGAGAAGCTTGAGAAGGTAAACAGGGAAAAGAAATCATAAGGAAATTATCAAAGTTGAAATATTTACATCCCTACATGGAAAAATGATAATTATAACTTATGAAACTTTTCGCAGTATGAGAATAGTTGAAGGGAATAGAAATGTATATACATAGATAGATAGATAGATAGATAGATAGATAGATAGACAGATAGATAGATAGATATACATATATGTCTATATAGGAGTGTATATAGGCATATGAATACATATGTGAATGTGTGTATATATGTGTATAGGTATACATAAATAGAGGGCACAGGACCAAATTAATAGAAAGGGATGAGACTTAAAACGTGAAATTAAGAGGTGAGAGAGGAATATAATGAGAGGAGATGGGGAGAGACAGATTGGGGTAAACTATCTCATATAGAAGAGGTAAGGGAAAATGGGTACAATGGAGGGGAAGAACAGGAAGGCAAAAGGGAATGGATCAACCTTATTCTCATTGAATTTGGCTTAGGGAGGGAATGACATACACACTAAATAGGGTATCTCACCCTACAGGAGAGTAGGGGGGAAGGAGATGAGAGGGGGGATGATGGGAGGGAGGGCAGGCTGGGAGGGAGGGAAGTTAGAAGCACCCACTTTTGAAAAGGGACAGGATCAAAGTAGAGAATAGAACAAATGGGAGGTGGGACAGGAGGGAAGGAAATATAGTCAGTCTTTTACAATATATCTACTATGGAAATGTTTTGCATAGCTACACATGTACAACCTATACTGAGTTGCTTATCTTCCCAGTAAGGGTGGGTGGGTGACAAGGAAGGAAAGGAATGAATCTGGAAAATCTGGAATTCAAAGTTTTAAAATCAAATGTTTTATATATATATATATATATATATATATATATATATATATATATATACACATATATATGTATATATACTATTATTAATATTATTTTACATATAACTGGGAAATAAGATATACAGGCACTGGGGCGTAGAGATCCACCATGCCCCCACCAAGTCGGAGGGGGTATGGGAGAAGATATGGGAGAGAGCAGATGGGAGGAGGGGATATCCTATGGGATCGCTATTTTGGGGTGGTGGGTAGAGGAAAAATGGGGAGAAAACTTATAACTCAAAATCTCTCAGAAATGAATGGTGTAAACTAGAAGGGAATAAAGCATTTGATTAAAAAAATAAAAAATATATATTAGTAACAAAAAAAAAAACAAATATATTTGCCTCTCCAGATCCTCTGCAGAGCTCTCCACCTGACTATAATTAAATGTGTCATTAATATTGTTGTAAGTTTTATTTTATTACAAGAGTAAATTCTATACACATCCATATGGTGTCACCTTGGATTCAATATTCCTATTTTGTTGCAGTCAGTTTCTAGGTCAGTATTTTGCCTTTAAAGGCACTAAACCCTGGTTAAATTAAATAGGCACTCTTCATTGCTCAGAAAACTCAGTCGTTTGCTTGTATTTTACAAAAAGCTAAAAGGAATGTTTCTTCCAAAGGGGTTCTCTAGTCTTTCTGAGACTCGGTAGTTCTTTTGTCACCTCTATTGCCCAATTTGACAACCTCCTACCCAACCAGAAATAAAAACTTTCAGCATAGGAACTGCTTCATTTTGGGAGAAACGGAGGGGAGAGGTTTTTGCATTCTAGTACAAGAACCTTGCACACAGTAGGAACCCAATAAATGTTTGTTTAGTGATTCATCTCGTATGTTTTTCCTGGCAAGAGACTCTATGGTTATCCATTCCCCTTCTTCCCTCCTGAACTACATTTAATCATTATATTTAAAGAAAACTCTTCACTCTTAACTCTTCCCAATATGATTTCCTCCTTGGGGGAATCAACAATGTTGTTGTAACCTGGAATCATAAAAAATGTATTTAAGAATTTCACTCCAAGCCAGTCCACTTTCCAAGATATCCCCTGGAAGGCTTCTGCTGCTTTTTTTTTAGCTTTTCCTCTTTAGTTCTTCAGGGCATTGCATCTTGGTTGCTTTTTTAAACGGAGGTGTGTGTGTGGGGGCGGGGGCGGGGTGGTGTTTCATCATTTCCTTGCTTGGACATAAGCCAGCCACTACAAGAAAACTTTCAAAACTACAAAGAAACTAACCAGCTGGCAAAGTTTATTCCACAAAGATCTGAAAATGATCCCCCCACCTACTTGAGAGCACCTGAAGACACTGCTTCTTTTCTTTCTTTCTAAGATCTCATCTGGCCACTTCTGGTTTTAATTTGAACGTAGAGGGAATTTCCCTTTGAGTTAGGAAAAAGAGGAAGTTCCAGGCCTCCACACCCACCTCCCAGTTCTTCATTAAATATGTGAGACCCTGACTTCTCCTACTTCCACATTTCAGAAGAGTAAGATTAAAGATACAAATTTGCCATTTCAAAGAAAGATTAGAAAAAGGAATCTGAAAGATACCATCTCTTGAATCAATGGCTCCTCTGACTCCAACTGGACCATATTTTATGAGTTGAAATAGTTTTGATCTCAGAGAGAATCTTCTCTATTTTGTTCTAAAAATTGATTAATAAGGTATCAGTAGCCAGCTCTTCATCTCCCATCTTGCCCTTATGGTAGGTCTAGAGCCTGGATGAGGTCCATTTTTGTTGTTGTTTAGTCATTTTAGTCATGTCCAACTCTTTGTGACCCCTTTTGGGGTTTTCTTGGCAAAAATACTGGAGTTGTTTGCCATTTCCTTCTCCAATTCCTTTTACAGATAAGGAAACTAAAGCAAACAGAGTTGAGTGACTTGCCCAGGATCACTCAGCTACTAAGCATCTGAAACCAGATTCGAATTCAGGAAGATGAGTTTTCCTGACTTTAGGCCTGGTACTCTATCCATTGCACCACCTAGCTGCCCCAGTGAATGAGGCTCACTACTCTTGTAGTAGTCAAACCACAAGAGGAAAAAAATATGTTGAAAAGGCAAAATGATAAGAAAAACCATAATTTTCTCTTTGGCATTCATTACCAATGAGTTATGGTAGAAACTTTGGCTTTGTATACTTTAAACTTGTTTGTATGCTTTTATCATGCTCCCTATCTTCTATCTTCTCCCCAAGTAATCCCCAAGTAACACTTCATTTACTTTAGGTACAGGTGGGTTCTGAACTTGATAAAAAACAAGGAAAAAGAATATATGTTGAGGTCACTGCTGACTATTCGATAAAGACGTCCATCTAGAAGGGATCCAGGCAAAAAGGCAAACAACAAACCAGGTGCATTAAGAAACAGAGACGATGAAATGACCTTAAAAATGAGCAGAGTTACATGTCCCCCAACAGACTACTCTATCCAACTTTTTGTGGGGTTTTTTGTTTGTTTGTTTTAGCATCTGCCTCCTTCCCTTCTCTGAAGCTCCTCCTTTGACTGATTTTCTGATCAAATCTAACACAATTCTTGATCCTGTTCCCCCAATGGCACTTCCACGTTGCTTTTAGTATCTTTCACCTTCATTCTTAAATGTTCTTCCCCCAAATTTTGGCTTCTGAAAAGTTGTTCTTTGACTGGCTTGCTCCCAGCATTGAGAAAACATCTGTGCCCTCTCCCTTGGAGACAATGCATCAGCTCCTTACCTATGACTCTAGAACCCATGTGCTTCTTCACTGTGTGCAGCTGTTCGTTAGGTTGCCCAGTGCTTTGATGTCATTTTTTATACCCTCTCCTCTTCTAACTTTATATCAGATTAATTCATTCAATCTTAAACTTCAAAACTGCTAGATCTGGTTCTAGGTGACGCCTTCTTTTTCACTGTTTTTCATTGTTCCCATCCTCACAAAAGAAATCTCTTCTCTATCTTTTTTCCATTGATTTCTCCTACTAACCTATCCAAGTGTATGCTCTATGAGCTTTATTTTTAGCTCATTACTCAACATGCATCAAGTGACCTGGTTTGTAAACCAAAAAGATTTTTTTTAGCACTTCTTTCCTTAAGAGTTATAATGAAAGGTTCTATCTTCCCCGCTTCTAACTCAATTTGCAATCTTAATATCATTCATTCCTACACAGAGTAGTCTTGATTATTTTTTTAAAAATTCACTATCTTGGGGCAGCTATGTGGCATAGTGAATAGAGCACTGGTCCTGGAGTCAGGAGGACCCGAGTTCAAATCTGGCCTCAGACATTTAACACTTACCAGTTGTGTGACCTTGGGAAAGTCACTTAACCCCAATTGCCCTGCCCTCCCCCCTCCAAAAAACAAAAAACAAATTCACTATCTTTTATTATTACATTACTTTCATTTCCTAAAATATTTCTCCCTTCTTTCTCCCAGAGAGGGGTTAAGAGCTATTCTCTATAAAAAAGAAAGAAAAAAGTGATTTTTTTTTAAAAACCAAAACTAACCAACACATTCACTCAATCTAATATCACATGCCATGTCCTACACCTATAACCTCCTACTTCTTCAAAGAACAGAAGGAGGTACCTTTTCATATCTCTTCTTAGAGGCCAAGTTTGGTCATTATAATTTTATAGCATTCAGTTTTAATTTTTATTGTTGTTATCATTTACCTAGTCATTTACCTATAGTTTAATTTCCTGGTTCTGCTTACTTCACTTCTCATCAGTTCATATAAATCTTCCAGCACATCTTTGATTTTGTTATTTCTCACTTATGTTTAAAATAATGGAATAGGAACAATTTCTGGAGCCCCAGCACCCACAGAACAACACAGAGAAGCTAACCTCCCACTGAGGACAGCCCAGCAGCCCTGCAGGAAGGACCAGCACAGCAGTCTGGGACCTGGCAGCGTGCAGCACACAGAGCACAGGAGCCGAGCCGAGCCCAGGTCCCTGTGAGCCGAGGTTTTAGCCCCAGGGCGGCAGGGCAAGCAGCCGGCTGGAGGAACCCCAGAACACCAGGAGCTGTGGTGACTCCAGAATTATCAACATAGACATGCCTAGGACAAAGTAAGAGGTTAGTGTCCTATGGACTTTGGGACCTATATTTAGGGAATGTGTCGGCTCCCTCCCCTGGGGGCTAGAAGCCACTGAGGAGACACACCATTGTAGTTTTCAGAAGCAGCTCCAGCTCCCGGCCTCCAAATCATAGGGAGATCCTGCGATCAGTCTTGGGGGGTAATCGCTCTTGCTTTAACCTCCCTGGATCTGGATTGTGATCTAGGGTGGAAGTCGTGGGTGGGTTTACAGCTTGCCAGAAATGGAAGTTGCCCCCCACACACTCGGGACGAAAATTCCTCTATCTGGCCTTAAAGCCATAGTGTGGCAATAAGCCCAAAAGTCAAATAATTAAGTGGCAACATGCCAAGGCAAAGGAAACAGAAAAATGCAACCCTAGACTCCTATTTTGGGGGCATAGAGTGGGAAAAGGACTGTGAGGTCAGAAGTCCTGCTCCAAAAGCCCCAGGGGAAAACATGAGCGGGTTGCAGGCCATAGAGGACCTTAAGAAAGACTTTAAAAATCAAATAAGAGAATTGGAGGAAAAATTGGAAAGAGAAATGAGAAGGATGCAGGAAAAGTATGAAATGAGGGTCAACAGCCTGACTGAGGAAAACAACACCTTAAAAAATAGACTAACTCAAATGGCAAAGGAGGCCCAAAAGGGCAATGAGGAGAAGAATGCCTTAAAAAGTCGAATTTGCCAGATGGAAAAAGAATCTCAAAAGTTCACTGAGGAGATTCATTCCTTCAGAGTTAGACTGGAGCAAATGGAAGCTAATGACTTTATGAGAAATCAAGATGCTGTTAAGCAGATCCAAACAATGAAAGATTAGAAGGCAATGTGAAATATCTCATGGGAAAAACCACTGACCTGGAAAATAGATCCAGGAGAGACAATTTAAAAATTATTGGACTACCTGAAAGCCATGATCAAAGAAAGAACCTAGAAATCATCCTAAGAAATTCTCAAGGAAAATTGCCCTGATGTTTTAGACCCAGAGGGCAAAATAGAGGTTGAAAGAATCCACAGATCACCTCCTGAAAAAGATCCCAAAAAGAAAACTCCCAGGAATATTATAGCCAGGTTCCAGTCCCCAGATCAAGGAGAAAATACTACAAGCAGCCAGGAAGAAACAATTTCAATATTGTGGAAACACAATCAGAATAGCCCAGGACCTGGCAGCTTCTACACTGAGGGATCAAAGGGCATGGAATATGATATTCCAGAGGGCAAAAGAACTGGGAATGAACCCAAGGGTCACCTACCCAGCAAAACTGAGTATTTTGTTTCAGGGGAAAATATGGTCATTCAGTGGAATAGAGGACTTTCAAGCATTCTTGAGGAAAAAACCAGAATTGAATAGAAAATTTGACATCCAGACACAAGAAGGAAGAGATGCCTGAGAAGGTAATCAGGGAAAAGAAATCAAAAGGAACTTATCAAAGTTGAACTATTTACATTCCTATATGGAAAAGCAATAACTGTGACTGATGATATCTTTCTCACTATGAAAATAATGGAAGAAGGGTGTGTGGTCATATGAATACATATGTGAATGTGTGTGTATATTGGTTACAGTTATATATGGATAGAGGGCATAGGTTGAATTTGTTGGGAAGGGAGAATACTCAAGGGATGAAATTATGAGGTGAGAGAGGAAAGTGGCAAGAGGAGATGGGGAGAGACAGGGTAGGGTAAACTATCTCATGTAGAAGAAGCAAGGGGAAGTGGTTGCAAGGGAGGGGGAGAATAGGAAGGCTAAAAAGGCAAAACCACATTCACATTGAATTTGGTTCAGGGAGAGAATGACATACATACTAAATGGGATATCTCAACCTGCAGCAGGATAGGGGGAAGGGGGATGAGAGGAGGGATGATGGATGGGAGGGCATCCTTGGGGTGAGGGGAGGTTGGAAGTACCCACTATAGAAGAGGGACAGGATCATGTAGGGAATGGACCAGGTGGGGGGTGGGATGAGTGGGAGGGAATTATAAGCAGCCTTGTACAATATATCTACTATGATAATGTTTTGCATAGCTAGACATGTACAACATATACTGAATTACTTATCTCCCAAGAGGGAATGGGTGACAAGGGAGGAAGGAAATGGATCTGAAATTTGAGGTCGTAACATTAAATGTTTCAAATATATATATATTTTTTTTTTTTTTATATATATAAATACTATTATTAATACTCTTTTGCTTGTAATTGGGAGATAAGATGTGCAGGCATTGGGACACAAAGATTCACCTTCCTCTAATGGAAAAGTCGATGGGGGTGTGGGAGAAGGTATGGGAGAGAGCAGATTGGAGGAAGCGATATCTTGTGGGACTGCTATTCTGGGAGGTTGGGTAGGGGAATAATGGGGGGAAAATGATTGTAACTCAAAATCTGGCGGAAATGAATGATGTAAAACAGAAGTTAATAAAGCATTTTTTAAAAAAAATAATGGAATAATAAGATACTCTAAGAATACCTTAATATGCTGACTCACCATGATATGGAGTTAAACCTGGATTTTTGAGAAATGCACTAATGGAGAGCAAGCTCTACCCTGGCCTACCACATTGACAAGATTTTGAATAGTGGCTAAGCAAGGTATATATCTATTGTCTGAAGACTCAGGTACAGTTTAAAGAGATATGCTAGAGCCAGCTCATAATTTATACCTCAGAAATGAGCAAATGCTACAACTAAGGGCTGGATTCATTGCTTTGTTGATTGTTTAGACTTATGAAAGTGATGGAGAAAATGTAATTAATTAATGCAGATGAAACTTCAAAATATATGATGAATTTCAGAGAGCCAGTTGCTAGGGCATTTACCAGCCCACCCTGAGAATATGAATTGTATTGGTGGAATGAACATTCATACTACTAAAATCATGGATCCCTAATTTTTACATTGAAATGATAATAAAACAACTCATATTTATACATCATTTCATGATTTACAAATGACTACGTGAAATAGGTGATTAATAAAAGTCCCACTATCCCTTTTCAGAGATATAGGAACTAAGACTGAGAGAAGTTAAATGACCATCTTAGGAATGATGTAGGCTGATACTATAAATAAATTATGGGAGCAAGGAATTATCTGTCATATTTATGAAGAATGAAAGAACTTATGACCAAACAAGAGATAGAAATGATAGATATGAAATGCAAAATGGATAATTTTTATTACATTAAATTGAAAAGTTTTTTGTACAAAGTCAATGCAGCTAAGATTAGGAGGGAAGCAGAAAACTGGGAAAGAATTTTTAGAACCAGTGTCTCTGATAAAGGCTCATTCCTAAAATACATAGAGAACTGAGTCATATTTACAAGAATACAAGTCATTCCCCAATTGATAAATGGTCAAAGGATATGAACAGGCAATTTTTAGAGGAAGAAATTAAAACTATCTATAGTCATATGAAAAATAGTCAGCTATTGATTAGAGAGATGCAAATCAAAACAACCACATTACACCTATCCGATTGGCTAACATGGTAGAACAGGAAAATGATAGATATTGGAGAAGATGTGGGAAAGTTAGGACACTAATTCATTGTTGGTGGAGCTGTGAGCTGTTCCAACTGTTCTGGAAAGCAGTTTGGAACTACTCCCAAAGTGCTATAAAAACGTTCATACCCTTTGACCCAGCAATGCCACTTCTAGGGCAAAAAGATCATAAAAATGGGAGAAGAACCCACATGTACAAAAATATTTATAGCAGTTCTTTTTGTGGTGGCCAAGAAATAGAAGTCAAGGGGATGCCCATCAACTGAGGAATGACTAAACAAATTGTGGTATATGAATGTAATGGAATACTATAATGCTATAAGAAATGATGAACAGATGGACTTCAGAGAAACCTGGAAAGATTTATATGAACTGATGCTGAGTGAGGGGAATAGAACCAGGTGAACACTGTACACAATAACAAGCCACTATCTCTGAAGATTGATTTTGATAAGACTGCCCTTCTCAGCAATGCAAGGACCTAAAAAAATTCCAAAAGACATATGATGGAAAATGCCAACCATATCTAGTGAAAGAACTATGGAGTCAGAATGCAGAATGAAGCAGACTATTTTCTTTTTTGTTTTGTTTTATTTTGGTTTTTTTTTTCTTTCTCATGGTTTTTCCCATTCATTATAATTCTATAAATTGAAAACTTACGGAAGTGAATGTTGAAAACTAAAAATAAGTAATTTAATTTTAAAAAGGAATGACCTAGGAAGTATCAGAGCTGAGACTTGAGGTCAGTTTTGGACTCCAGGTTGAGTGATCTTCCCAGAACTGGGGAGAGGATTTGACTACCAAACAATAACACGGAGTCATGGACGTAAAAATTCGTAGTTGTTATTTTGCTTCAGAAGCAAGTGATTAGGGGTGGCTAGGTGGCCCGATGAATAGAGTACCAGATATGAAGTCAGAAGGCCCTAAATTCAAATCTGACCTCATATATTTAACACTTAACTAGCCATGTGACCTTGGGCAGGTCACTTAAACCCAATTGCCCTGCCTTCCCCCCTCCAAAAAAGCAAAAAAAAAAAAAAAAAGAACCAAATGATTAGAGCAGGGTAGCCCAAATCCAGTCAGCTAGCCAACAAATATTAGTTAAATTTCTAGTCCATGCAGGTATTGATTGGTTGACTATAATTACCTAATATGAAATATGCTTTCCCTGCTTATCTGAATCCTACCTATTACTCACACATTCAAAAATACTTCATCATTTGTTACAAATTATGCTGGCTTCTAGATTCTGGGTTGATAAATTTCTACCTGTGTACTTTCTTCCTCAAAAAAACCTACTGGGAAACAAAATATCTCCATCTGCTGAGGCTTGTTCATCATAATTTTCCAAATGATGATATTCCTCCAAAGGAATCAATATTAGGCCCAAAGACTCTCTGACCAGCTTCTCAGGCAGGATTCACCTGCCTCTCCCTGGCCCTCGAATCTACTACTCACATATCTGAAGCAGAATTGGTTTTGAGGAGACACACATGTACATACATTCTTCTCAGTCTCTCTCAAGATGGAGTCAGCTCTGAGGAGCTACACTTGAATTGTTTTCCTGATTCCCCCAGTTGCAAGTGACTCCCTTCCCCACACCTACCCTCTATTTATATTATATACATTTTAAATCTTTCTTTATATCTATCTCTCTTTCATCTATCTCTCTATCATCTATCTTTTTTTTATCATCTATCCATCTATCTATCATCTATTTATCTCTCTCTCTACCTATCTATTTACATGTTTTTCTCCCCTAAAGGAGTCCAACTCCACAAGGGTAGGTATTATTCCATATTTGTCTGTGTATCCCCAACTAGCCCAGTGCCTTGCATATAGGGGGCACTTAATAAATACTTACTGATTGATTAGTTATTCCTGTTCCCTCATACTTGTCCCTTAATATTCTCTCAGAACATATTCAGTAAATGATCCAAGCCCTCCTATCTATCTGGCTTTCCTAGTCTGTCTGTGTCCCTCTCCATCCTTCTGGTGAAAGTTATATATTGCCTTGTATTGTGCTCCCTATCATGTGAATGTGCCTTGTCAAGTTAGTTCCTCATGGGTGGAAACTATTGGAAGCAGTATAATATTAGAAGTAACTCAATAGACTAAAAGTCAAGAACGCCCAAAATCAGTTCCTGCTTTTGATGCTTATTAGTTATGTGACTATGGGTGAGTCATTTAATTGCCGAGTCATCTTCCTTACTAATGAGATGGGGATAAGCATACATGTAATCCTCACAGGGCTATGGTAAAGCTAAAATAAGATAGCATGAAATGTTTTGCTGTCATTGAATAAATTTGTTGGATTGCCAGATAAGTGAATTGTGTACTTGTGTAGTCTGGGGATGAGGAGATATGGAAAGAGGCATCCATCTTTTTAATGGAATTTCAACAAAACAAAATATTATTGCAACATCATTAACATGCCCTTCTATTTTCATTGGGTGTCTTACAAGTAGAAGGGGATCATCCTGGATTGCAACTAGAAAATTATGTAGGCATTTTCAACTATTTCAAACTGTTAGTTACCACAAAAGTTCATTTTTATGCCAATATTTTCCTGATGACTTTGTATGGTTGTATGTTGGGAAGCAATACAGTCTCAGAAGGATCATAATTACAGGTGAGCCACAAGGCAATGCCAAGACATATATAGGGATGAGCAGCTATAGGCCATGACCAATGACTGACTGTGAGAAGTGGCACAAATGACATTATCAAGGACACGTAGTTCTGATAACTAAGATGCACCAGTCAGGTAGAGAAAATGAGAGATATGACGGACAGCTTGAATATGTTAGTGTCCTTGAGATGTAAAAAGAACTAAGTCCTTCATCATGTTGGATGCATCTACCATGGAGGATTTTGTTGGCAAAATAGACATTGGCAAGGATCATGGAGGATGGAATGTTTCAAAGGATTTCTTATCAGAGATCCTGAGTCCACAGTCCTCTTCCTGGGTCCATCTGTGTAGCTTAAGATCTAGGTAAGCCCCAGAAACAATGGTGAGAAGTTGGGCAATCTGGAAGAATGTAACTTGGAAAGGATCTCTGAGTGACTCAAGACCCTGAGTTACTCCACCCAATAATTGAGTTAGCTCTTCATGCTATGAAAAGACACAGCGTTATGTCTAATTCATTGCATATGCTATTGTCTGCATGTTACAATCATAACTATAAATCCAGATGTGTAATGAGAATATTTCTCAGTTCTCCAGTGGGTAGAAATTCTACTTCATCTTCTAGCCAAAATATACTATGAGCAAATGGAACACATACCCTGTGCATTAGAGCACTGTCTGACAACATCACACCCTAACCTCCCTGGTCAATGGGTTTATCAACACTTCTGCTAATCCCTCTAGTATTAGAAATTCTCTTTTACTCTCCCCCTCTTCAGGATATTGGCAAACAGAGCCCTCCTTGGGTGCCAATTGGGAGGTTAATTTTGTTTAACTGTGTGATTGATGGGTCTCCTGCCTGCAATCTTATGTGTTTTGGTGACCATCTCTACCCAGCACAGAGAGTGCTGCTCTTGTGAAATGGTGTGGGCCTGATTTCATTCTAACAGGTTTGGTTTAGTTCCAAGAAGTTAGACCAGTGTTGGCCAAGCCAGTCACTCTATAGCAAACATAACTGTCAGCACTTCTATTGATAAAGATGTCCCACGGCCCTGGTATATTTCCCCCCATCTTCCACCAGCTCTTCTCATGCCCTCTGTCTCTTCTACCTCCTTCTACAGGGATCCTTGATCTGCATCCTGTCACTTTAAGAATATTTTGGTTGTTTTCTAATATAATTATCTTCTTTGATAACTTTATGTATTTTATTTTATGCATTTAAAAACATTATTCTGAGAAGGGGTCCAGAGCTTTGACCAGAGTGTGGTAGGTGTCCATTATACACACACACACACACACACACACACACACAGAGTTAATAATCCTTGATTTAGGGTGGCTAGGTGACTCAGTGAATAGAGCACCAGCCCTGAAGTCAGGAGGACCTGAGTTCAAATCCGACCTCAGACACTTAGTACAAAACTAGCCATGTGACCTTGGGCAAGTCACTTAACCCCAATTGCCCTACCTCCCCCCTCCAAAAAGCAAAAAAAAAAAATTAAAAAAACCTTTAAAAATTATAATCCTTGATTTAGGCATCAGTCATGGCTGATAAATGAGAAAGAACACAGAAGAGAAAACTCAAGAACCAATAGTAGCAATCATAACACCACTTTGAACTGGAAATAGTCTACTGATGGAAAAGGAAACACTATAAAAAGGTCTGTGGAAACATGTCAGGCAGTAAGGAAAACCCCATGGAAACCTGGTGGAGCTTCTTGTATTAGAATAGCAAGCCAGAGGAGACATTCCCCAGGAGAGTCATGAGAATGGGCTAGATCCTCATTGGCCAGTACTGGTGTGGTTTGGCCTTCCTAGAAACATGAGAGTAGAACAGATCGGCACAAAAATAGTTTCAGAAAGTGATAAGACTCATGAAAATAGTTAAGTCACAAAACTTGTGAATGGCAAACGAGGAAGAATGTCTTGTTGTTTTGTTGTTTTTCAGTAGATTCTGACTCTCTCTGACCCCATTTAGGGTTTTCTTGGCAAAGATACTGGAGTGGTTGGCCATTTCCTTCTCCAGCTCATTTTACAGATGAGGAAACTGGGGCAAATAGGGTTAAATGACTTAACCAGGATCACACAGATGGTAAATATCTGTGGTCAAATTTGAACTCAAGTCTTCCTTAACTCAGGCTAGGCCCAGCTCTATCCCTTCTGACCACTGTGCCACCTAACTACCCCAGGTAGTATAGTGAATAGCAATTAAGTGATTCAATGGATACAACATTTAACTTGAATTCAAGATGGCCTGAGTTCAAATTCTACCTCAGATACTTCTTGGCTCTATGACCTTGGGCAAGTCACCTTTCTAAGCCTCAGTTTCCTCATTTGTAAATGAGGAAGTTAAACTTCATGGTCTCTTCTAGCATTAAATCTGTGATCCTCTGGTGCTGTTGGAAGGACCCTAGATAGATACCTAGTTGCTAGTCCTCATAAGGACTTAGCCATGCGACTATAGGCCAATTATATCACCCCTCTGGGCTTCAACTCTCGTGTCTATAAGATGAGGATCATATACATGTTACATAGTGGAGTTTTTACAAGGAGGAATATTTACCTTAAAAGATTATCACAAAAGTACGGACATGCTTCCCTCTCCCCACCCCAACATGAAGGAGACATGATCTTCTGTCCCCCCTACACCACCTTCATCTCTGAGGAAAACGGCTTATGTTCATGGCCTAGCTCTGTTCCCATAGAGCACAGTCCCAGTTCCAGGCCCAAAACCTCCTGGGTCTCAAGGCCCAGATGCCATGATTTGTCAGGACTTCTTTGCTGGAAGCCTGGCTGGCTGTACCAGGCCACCTGCAATCCTGGCTCCTAGGTCACCATCTTTCAACCTCGCAATCCAGAAGAATCACCCCCAACACACAATTGAGGACTAATCGCACAGAGCACCCCCATTTCTCAGAGCAGGGGTCAAAGAAGGGGAGAAGGGAAGGAGAAGCCTTTCCCTCCCACTGGGTCAGTTCACAAAGGCCCATGCTGAGCACTTGGGCACAGAAAATAGGAGTCACAGAGAAGAGCGATGCCAAAAGATTGTGGAAAGAGAATAATCAGCTTGTTCTCACTTGTTTTAAAGAGACAGGCAGCCTATCAAAGGCGGCTACACCACTCACATGGTCAGGAACACAGAGAGCACCATGTTAGGCAGACTGGGCATGTGCCAAGCTGGGTCCCACTTAGTCTTTGTATTGTCTACCTTAAAGGGTTATTGTGTGGAAAGAATTGTAAATTGTCGAATCTCGTTTACAGTTTCTTTTTTTTTTCTATTAGGAGCTGTGATTTTATTGATTTAAGGAGCTCCCCAATGAAGAGACTCCCTCTCCCAATGCAAGCTAATACCTGCTTTGCAGCAGCCTATAATCTTAGGGAATTGTCTGGAGCACCATAGCAACAACAATAACATCTCTATAGCACTTGCTAGCTGCCAGGCATAACGCTAAGTGTGTTAGAATGACTGTCTCATTCAATCCTCATCACAGCCCTGGGAGGTAGGGGTTATTACTATCTACATTTAACAGATGGGCAAACTGAGGCAAACAGAGGTTAAGTGACCTGCCCAGGGTCATATAGCCAGGATGTGTCAGATATGGGACTTAAACTTATCTTCCTGACTCAGAGGCCACTATCCACTATGCACTGCTGTTGCATTTAAAGGTTAGTCACTCTTATTATCCATATTCTGGTCCTACTATCACAGTCCATGCTCAGCTTTAGCTGTCCCATTAGTTGGATGACTTAGGACATATTACATCTTAGGGCAAAGGGAGAGGCAGCGCGCCTGCCTGAATGGACCTCAAAGAGCATCCTCCTGTGAACTGTGGAGGAACCACCATTGCAGGCTTCCAAGGTGTAAGGATTCAACCAACCAATCACTAAACACTTATTAAGCATCTACTATGAGCTAGGCACAATATTAACCTAGATTAACCTAGAACCTAGAACCTAGATTGACAGGTTCCTTCCCTTTGACGAGAGGGACTCCTAGGAGATTACCTGTCCAATTTTTTTTTCTTTCTGCAACTAGAGGAAGATGTGGACATGGCACAGTGCTAGGGCACAATGTTAATGGCATACCATGAACAAATGGAGAATTAGGATGATTATTAAGGTAGGTTTCTCATTGGAAATTGTTTCTATTTTCTTTATTTCTGTTTTCTATAAAATTTCTCTTTTCTTTATTTTTTATCTTTTTTTATAATTTCATTGATATAGGGAACTCCTAGGGAAGAAATTCCCTCATTAATGCAAATCAGATGTTCTTCTCTAGCTCTAGAATTTCCTGAGCTATTGAGGAGCTGAGCAATTCATTTGAGGTCCCTATATGAGAAGTGGTCCTTGAAGCCTGGTCTTCCTGACTCTCACACTGTCTTATATTCACTATGTTATATTGATTCTGATTTGGATCTGGTTCCAAATTAACTGAGGTTTGAATTAGTGATAAGAGGAGCTTTTTATGACCAGGCTGTATGACCTCTGGGCCTTCCCTATCTTACAACCTCCCACTCACCCTCCACCCACATTCATCCAAGGATTCTGTCATTTCAAACAGTGTTTCAAAAACTCTTCTGAAATAGTAAAGGGCTGTGTTTCTGGAAAGCACCCCAGGAGTACCACATGAATGTTCCTAGGAAAGGAAAGGTCTTGTGTAGGTCTCTTTTTTCCAAATTCTAAGAGGTGGAGAGGAAATGAGAGGGAGATATCATGTAATCAAACACCAAGGGCCATCTTCTTCAGGAGGATGCTTTTGTGTATTTCACTTCTGGTTCTGTTTTTCAGCTTTCCCCAGAGGAAAAAATGACAGTGGGAATTTCGGCATCAATTCCTGTCATCAATTAAGGGCGATAAGTAATTATATGCTAGTCACTTGTTTATTTTTATTTTTGTTTTTTTTTATTTTATTTTAACAAATGCTTTATTAACTTCTGGTTTACATCATTCATTTCCACCAGATTTTGAGTTACAATTTTTTCCCCATTTTTTCTCTACCCACCACACCAGAATAGCAGTGCCATAAGATATCCCCTCGTCCAATCTACTCTTTCCCATATCTTCTCCCATACCACCTTTGACTTTGCCGTTAGGGCAAGGTGAATCTCTGTGCCCCAATGCCTGCACATCTTATCTCCCAATTACATGAAAAATAGTATTAATAATAGTATTTATATACATTTGAAACATTTAATTTTAAAACTTCAAATTTCAGATCCATTCCCTTCTTCCCTTGTCACCCACTCCCTCTGGGAAGATAAGCAATTCAGTATGTGTTGTACACGTATAGCTATGCAAAACATTGCCATAGTAGACATATTGTAAAAGGCTGCTTATATTTCCCTCCCACCCATCCCATCCCCCACCTGGTCCATTCCCTACTTTGATCCTGTCCCCCTTCAAAAGTGGGTACTTACAACCTTCGCTCCCCCCAGAATGCCCTCCCCTCCATCATCTCCCCTCTCATTCCCCTTCCCGCTACTCTCCTGCAGGGTGAGATATCCCATTTAGTATGTATGTCATTCTCTCCCTGAGCCAAGTTCAATGAGAATATGGTTTTGCCTTTTTGCCTTCCTGTTCTTCCCCTCCCTTGCAACTACTTCCCCTTGCCTCTTCTGCATGAAATAGTTTACCCTACCCTGTCTCTCCCCATCTCCTCTTGCCACTTTCCTCTCTCACCTCTTAACTTCACCCCTTAAGTATCATCTCTTCCCACCAAATTTAACCGGTGCCCTCTATCCATATATACCTGTAAACATATATACACATATTCACATAGGTATTCATATGCCTATATACTCTTCTTCAATTATTTTCATAATGAGGAAGGTTTCATCAGACACAGTTACTGTTTTTCCATGTAGGAATGTAAATAGTTCAACTCTGATAAGTTCCTTTTGATTTCTTTTCCCTGATTACCTTCTCAAGCATCTCTTGTTTCTTGTGTCTGAATGTCAAATTTTCTATTCAACTCTGGTTTTTTCCTCAAGAATGCTTGAAAGGCCTCTGTTCCACTGAATAACCATATTTTCC
The DNA here is from genome assembly GCA_011680675.1 of Gymnobelideus leadbeateri. Taxonomy (NCBI): domain Eukaryota; kingdom Metazoa; phylum Chordata; class Mammalia; order Diprotodontia; family Petauridae; genus Gymnobelideus; species Gymnobelideus leadbeateri. The sequence continues at coordinate 211,399 of WOXC01001383.1, read as the reverse complement.
CCTGAAACAGGATACTCAGTTTTGCTGGGTAGGTGATTCTTGGTTTTAATCCCAGATCTTTTGCCCCCTGGAATATCATATTCCATGCCCTTCAATCCTTCAGTGTAGAAGCTGCCAGGTCCTGTGCTATTCTGATTGTGTTTCCACAATATTCAAATTGTTTCTTCCTGGCTGCTTGGAGTATTTTCTCCTTGATCTGGGAATTCTGGAACCTGGCTAAAATATTCCTAGGAGTTTTCTTTTTGGGATCTTTTTTCAGGAGATGATCAGTGGATTCTTTCAACCTCTATTTCCCCCTCTGGGTCTAAAACATCAGGGCAATTTTCCTTGAGAATTTCTTGAAGGATGACTTCTAGGTTCTTTCTTTGATCATGACTTTCAGGTAGTCCAATAATTTTTAAATTATCTCTCCTGGATCTATTTTCCAGGTCAGTGGTTTTTCCCATGAGATATTTCACATTGCCTTCTATTCTTTCATTTGTTTGGATCTGTTTAACAGCATCTTGATTTCTTATAAAGTCACTAGCTTCCATTTGCTCCAGTCTAAATCTGAAGGAATGAATCTCTTCAGTGAGCTTTTGAGATTCTTTTTCCATTTGGCAAATTTGGCTTTTTAAGGCATTCTTCTCCTCATTGCCTTTCTGAGCCTCTTTTGCCATTTGAGTTAGTCTATATTTTAAGGTTTTGTTTTCCTCAGTCAGGCTAACTGTCATTTCATACTTTTCTTGCATCTTTCTCATTTCTCTTCCCAATTTTTCCCCCACTTCTCTTATCTGCTTCTTAAGGTCCTCTATGGCCTGTAGCCAGCTTGTATTTTCATTTGGGGCTTTTGGAGGAGGATTTCTGAACTCAGAGTCCTCCTCCTGTTTCATGCTTTGATCCTCTTTGCCCCCAGAATAGGAGTCTAATGTTGCATTTTTCTGTTCATTTTGTTTCCTTTGCCTAGGCAAGTTGCCACTTAATTACTTGATTTGGGGGCTTCTTGCCACAGTAGGACTCTGCCACCAGACAGGAGAGCTTCTGTCCTGATCATTGGGGTCTTCACAACTTCCAGAGGTTGGGTGGCCTCTGTAAAGCCTCCACCCACTCTGGCAATTTGGATACCCACCCCGGAAATTTGGATACCCACCCCAGACCACAATCCAGATCCAAGCAGGTTAAAGCAAGAGTGATTAACTCCCAGACTGATTGCTGGATCTCCCTACAGTTCGCAGACCAGGAGCTGAAGCTCCCAATGACACTGCAAAATGGCCTCTGTGCCTCGTTTCCTCAGCGGCTTTTCACCCCCAGAGGAAGAAGCTGATGCATTCCCCAAATACTGGTCCCAAAGTCCATAGGGCACTAACCTCTCACTTTGTCCTAGGCATATCTGTGTTGATAATTCTGGGATCGCCACAGCTGCTGGTGTTCTGGGGTCCCTCCAGCCGGCTGCTGGCCAGGCCACCCTGGGGCTAACTCAAGTGGGCCTGGGCTCAGCTCCCAGAGTGCTGCACTGTTGGTTCCCAGAGCGCTTCCCTGGCCATTCCCTGTTGGGCTGCCGGGCTGTCCTCAGTGGGAGGTTAGCTTCTCTGTGTCATTCTGTGGGTGCTGGGGCTCCAGAAGTTGTTCAGAGTCCACCTTTTACATTATTTGGAAGTGGTGTGGGGCAGAACACCTTGGAAGTGCTGTTTCTACTCCACCATCTTGGCTCTGCCCCCCTGTTTCTTTATTTTTAAGTGTATATATTTTCTTTCCATAACATTTTCAAGTATATCCTTCCCACTCTCCATCTAATAGATAACAAAAAGAAGAGAGAAAAAAAGGAGGGGGGGAAGGGAAAGCAATTCAGCAAATCTATGTCTGACAATTTATATAGTGTTCCACATCCATACCTCTTTGTCTCAGCAAAGAAGAGAGGGAAGTCCATTCTTTTATTGATCACAAATGTGGTTTTATTATAATTATTCAAAGTTTAGTTTAATTTTTGTTCTCTGAACTTACTTTGTTTTTGTTATATTTTGTATATTGTTTTCTTCTTTTATTTCCTCCACTCTCAGTTGACATGAGTTTCCATGATCCTCTGAATTCTTCATAGTCATCATTGGACATTCAGGATATTGGATATTCAGTCAGGATATTCCATTATATTCAGAGACTATGTTGTGTTGTGTTTTGTTTTGTTTAAGTCAATCTCCAATCGATAGAAACTTACTTTGTTTCTAGTTCTTTACTATGACAAAAGTGCTACTAAGGACATCTTGGTGTAGAGGAAACTTCTTTTTTTAACCTCGCTGTATCTCCGGATCAAGGTTAGTTATTTTCTTAGCATAACTTGAAGTAACTTTTGAGAATGATCCAATTGATTCACTGTCCTATTAAGAGTATAATAATGCACCTATCTTTCCATAGCCCATCCAACATTGTCTCTTTTAATTTTTTCCATCTTTTCCAATTTACTGGATACAAAATAAAACTTCAAAATTTGGTTTGATTTGCATTTTTCATATTACTAATGATGAGGCAACCTTTAATATGGTTATTAATGAGAAATTCTCATTTTTAGAATTTTTTGTTTATATCCTTTGATAACTTATCCATTGGGTAATGTGCTAGGCATTGCCTATTTTTTAAAGATGATTTGAGATTTTTAAATAAGTATTTTAAATAGTGCTTGATTTATATCTTAATTACTAAAAGATGTTTGAGGGATTTCAGTTTCAGAATAAGCTTTACCTTAATACCCACAATTAATTTTACTAGGCAGTATGACATGAAAAAAGTTTTAGATAAAACAAATAGCAACAAATTTACACTATTAAATTAAAATTTGCTCCAGGATTTTATGACCTGTAGATTGGATTCTATTAATCATTAATGGACCTATGCATAGCCCTAGGGTTCATAAAATACATTGGGAGAACCAAAACTATGAATTTAGGTCAATGTCTTCCAACTAAAGTATGAGTAAGTCAACAGGTCTTGGAATCTCAACAGAAACTTAAGGTGAGAATAGTCTTTCTTTTTAGCAGAAGAATTGAGGTATTTAGAAGAACAGATTGTGTGAATGTTTCTTTGTCTATGTATACCATGCTACCCAGCACTCAGTAGGTATTTAATACATGTTTGCCCTTGATTGGCTTTGCCTCATTTCCCTGAATTGTGTTTGCTCACATGAGGAAGGTCCATCAAAACTGAATCCATCCCCCTTCAAAATAGCCCTCATCTAAATTCGTTACAATCTCAAAATGAAGCATGGGAGAATTTAGATTTCATTTGTGTTTGTTTGGGGCGGGGAGGGTGAATGATGGCTTTAGAGATATGTTTGAGATACAGGAGCTGATTTTTACATAACATCTTAAGTTATGTAAGGTACTTTACACCCTTTATTTCATTCAATCCTCATAATAACCCCCTGACATGAGTACTACAAGTATCAGGTCATTTTACAAATGATAAAACGGAGGCTCACAGAGGTCAAGTGAATTAACTGTTATCAGAAACCAGTGTCAAGGAAATCTAAGTCATGCAATGGATAGAGCAGTAGCCCTGGAGTCAGGAGGACCTGAGTTCAAATTTGATCTCTGACACTGACTAGCTGTGTGATCCTGGATAAGTCACTTAACCCATATTGAAGAAAGAAAGAAAGAAAGAAAGAAAGAAAGAAAGAAAGAAAGAAAGAAAGGAAGGAAGGAAGGAAGGAAGGAAGGAAGGAAGGAAGGAAGGAAGGAAGGAAGAAGAAAGGAAGGAAGAAAGAAAGAAAGAAAGAAAGAAAGAAAGAAAGAAAGAAAGGAAGGAAGAAAGAAAGGAAGGAAGGAAGGAAGGAAGGAAGGAAGGAAGGAAGGAAGGAAGGAAGGAAGGAAGGAAAGAAAAGAAAGAAAGAAAAGAGAAAGTATTAACAGAAATGGTACTTGAACTCAGATCTTTCCTGACTCCAAGCCTAGCATCACAAGACTTTGAAAACAGGAAAAGAGTCATCAAGAAGTCTGGACTTGAGCTAAGATTTAAAGACAAGTGCAGCTTTCATAGCTGAGAGTATAAAGAAGGGCATTTCAACTGAGGAAGCCTCATCAGCACAGGTGTATGTGGAAACTGCGAGGAAACCAATGTGACTGAAATAGAATGGATTGTTGGAAGGTAATGAGAAGAAAAGTCAAATGGATTATTTGGGGGTTGGTTATTGTTGAAAGGCCTTGAAAGCCAGCTAGGGACATTTAGATTTGGTGCAATGAACAGTAAGGTACCATTGTAAGTCTCTGAGAAGTGGGGTGGCCTGACGAAGGTATAGGAAAGGCTTGGTTGGCTATAGTATACACTGGAACAAGGGATGCTGACTGGGAAGTTGTTTACTAGTGATCCAGGCTAAAGGCAATGAGTTAGCAACAGAATAGAGGGAGAAGGAATCTATTAGACTTTTGCTAGGGAGTTATCATTCTCTTAGAGCAGGCACATGATTTAGTGATGTCCATGGGAAGTGGGAATGATGAATGATCTGAGAGTCAAATCCCTTGATCTTCCTTGTTGAAATTAGTTAATTATTCTTCTTTCTCTTCTTCTTCTCCCTCTTCTTCTTTTTCTTTATCTTTTTCTTCCCTTTCTTCTTCCTCTTCTCCTATCTTCTTCTGCCTTCTTCTTTTTTTTCTTCTTCTGCCACCTTCTCCATTCTTTTTCTTCTTCTCCTTCTTCTTCTTCTCCTTCTTCTTCTTCTTCTTCTTCTTCTTCTTCTTCTTCTTCTTCTTTTTCTTCTTCTGCCTTCTTCTTCCTCTTCTTCTCCTTCTCTTCCTTCTCCTCTTCCTCCTTTTCCTCCTCCTTCTCCTTTCTCCTCTTCCTCTTCTTCTACCTCCTTCTCCTCCTCCTTCTGGAAAACTAAGCTCTTCTGGAATCTTGATTTGACTAATTCACACACAGGAAAGCTAGATGTGACTCAGCCTTTGGGGAAATGTGAGTCTAGCCTACTTGAGGTTATTTATTCCCAAACAATATGACTGTCTGTCTGTCTATCTGTCTGTCTCTGTCTCTCGGTCCCTGTATCTGTCTGTCTGTCTGTCTGTCTGTCTCTCTCTCTCTCTCTCTCTCTCTCTCTCTCTCATCTCCCTCTTTCCCTCTTTCCTTCTTTCTCCTTATAAAGATTCATTGAAATAATGAATCAAACATTGGGAACAAAAGTCTGATTGTCAGTTCTTCCCGTGGGCAGTAATCTGCCTCTATTTTCCACACAAGTACAAATCACATTTCTTTTTACACAAAGGTCGATACCAGAGATATTGCAAGCCATACAGCTATTGGGGATATTCTGACATATTTCCCATCAACTTTTTCCCCTTGCTTTTTGAAATATTCCTGTCTCTGGGCTTGTATCCCATGTTGAGGCTGAGGGGAAATGAACACATGAAAAATTATTAATGACTGCTTCATGGGTTTGCCACAATCCCTTGAAAAAGTTCACATCTAGCTCTCTAGAGGCTCTGAGGTAAGGAATGGTTTGAATTAGTGCTGGAATGGAGTGGGTGAGAGGCAAGTGATAGCTAGTCCTTGATCTGAAGCTTCTGGGTGGGATTCAAACCCCATCTGTCTCTAAAACAACCCACTGAAGTCAGGAAACACACATGTGACTCATCATGGGGCTGATGACCTCTTTTTCTGTAAGGTTTAATTCCAAGAGCTATAGTCCCTCCTTATCATCTTCCTTTCTCATATGCTTCAATCAACAAGTTGTTTAATGGGAGTAGTGGACATGCATGTTAGGAGGAGTTCCAAGACAGGGAGGAAGGGAATGAATAAACTGCAAGACATATCCTGTGGAACTATAGTCTAAAAGTGACTTAACTGTTCATACCTTTTGACCTGGCAATGCCACTACTAAACATATACCACAAAACAAAGACAAAGAACAGGACATATATGTACAAAAATACCTACAGCAACATTTTTGGTGTAGAAACAAAGTGGGTGCTCATCAACTGAGAACTGGCTGAAAAATTATGCTATATGAATGTAACAGAATATGATTATACCATGAGAAATGGCAAATATAAAAAATCATTAGAAAACTGGGAAGACTTTTATGAACAGATACAAAGTGATGGAGGCAGAACCAGAGAAACAATTTAAACAGTGACTACAATAATGTAAAGGAAAACAAATCTGAAAGACTCCAGAATTCTGATCCATACAGTGATTCAGAAGACTTATGATGAAGCATGCTTCCCACTTTGGGCAAAGACGTAATGTTGAATGAGACATCCATTTTCAGAAAGGACCAATGAGTTCATTTCTTTTGAGTGTCTATATTTCTTTTCTATAAGGGAGAATTTCTCTTAGAGGAGCAGTTTGTGGGTAGTGATATCAAAGCAAAAAAAGAAAAGAAAGAAAAAGTACATGATGAAATTTTAGCCAGATACATGGAAGACAGATTGTAGAAGGAAGTCTAGAGGGGGCTCAGAGAAGCATGGAAATCCTGCTACTCTCATACAAAATTTAATATTCTTTTAAAAAACTAAATTCTACATCATTTTATGGCTTCCTATACAATTCATTTTGTTACTTTTCATATATTGAAATATTAATATTTGTTAAGGTTTCTAATTTAAAAATTTTAAAACAAAAGCAAACCATGTCCTGCAGCAATCACAAATTGGCATTTATTTTCTTATAGCTCTATCCTAACTCTATGAATGAAATAAGACACTCAGACAGCATTCTTTGCTTTGCCTAACCATTAACCTTGAAAAGCATACACTAGACGTCATTTGTGCCACTTTTGGACTCAGTTAAAAGCTTAACAAAAGAGCAAGAGCTTCAGTTTTCTTCTCTTGCACCCAGTCTTGACAGAGAGCTGCTTGCAGTAGGAGGTTTTAGTTCAGTTCAGGGTTTACCTCAACTGACCACTGGTCTGACCAGAATCAGGATTTTCTATCCAAACATTGGGCTAAATGCACCAATGGAAGAAGATCAATTGGTTAAGTATCTTTTTATTTGGTTTTCAGACATTGAGTTTATAGATACAAGAGGTTCCATTTAAATACAGAGCAGGACTGATTCACTAGCCTTGGGTTAACCTAAATGTTTAGTTAAGTGAATGGGACCCATACAGCTGCATCCCACTCACTTAGCATATGTCCAAACCTCTGCACCAAGAAGCATATCTGAGGTCCCAGAAAACTTCTGAATGCATGTTTACTTAAAGACAAGCAACCGCATCTCTTCTCAGGAATCAATTAATGACAAAAGCAAAAACCACTCATGGACAAAGAACCAAACATAATTTAATTTTCCCCAGTTTGCAAAATAGACACATTTGTGAAGAGCTATGGAATCCTCTATATCCCACAGCATTGAAGCTGAAGGTCATCTGAAGGGCAATAGAGAGGGGTATGTAAGGCTTCGGAAGAATTAGCAAGTCACTTAACCTGTTTGCCTCTGCTTCCCCATCTGCAGTATGGGGATCTCCCTCCAGGGTTGTTTTGAGAAACAAATGAGAAAATATCTATGAAGTGTTTAACACAGTGCCAGGCACATAGTAGGGACTACATAGATGCTAGTTATCACCATCATCATCATCATCATCATCATCATGTTGCAGTATGTTACAAATGCAGAAATGCACAGTTGCAAAGGATGCTAGCTGATCAATGAGCCACCAAGAAAAAGAAATGGGCTGATCACAATAGGAAAGTAAAGGGTAACTGAGAACAGTCCATGTGCTCCAGTCACGCCCATGTGAGGGAACTCCAGGAAGGTCCTTAATGCACTAGATGGCCCCTGTGTTGAATTTATAAGGATATGTGGATGAAAGCTGCATGTGGAGGGATAGCTTGGATTGCTTTCAATCAGAGGTCAGAGGAAATATCTACATCCATAAGAGCAGGTTCAGAGTTGTGGAGCAGGATTTTGGACAGCTTATAGGTTAAAACTTGCTGAAGAATGAATGGTTCAGAGAAAACTTGATTTTCCCTGAAGATGAACTAAGGTATGTTCTGTATTTGGTTGGTGAGCTTCTTTTTCATACACATATATGATGGAGGATAATGACCTCCTCTTTATACTAAGGTCAAGTTTCTTTTCAAGTTCAGGGAGATATATGGATGTGTGTGTGTGTGTGTGTGTGTTTGTGTGTGTTTAGGCATTTCAGAATTATACAAATCCAAGTGCTAATCTAGAGTTTATAGTGATTCTGTAATAGGTGAAGTATACTTAGATAAAATTAGTGATGTAGAACTCTTTGGAAAGATAAAATATGCCAGAAGAGTTTTCTCATTTTATTTTACTTTTTTGTCTTGGAGCCTGGAGGAAAGTACTCATATGGTATGTTAATGCACTCCACTCTGGCTCAACTCATCATCCTAAACCAAAATGTGTCTGATGTATGTCCCTCTCCCACATGATGTTCCCCTTGTATTAGAATGTGAGCTCTTTAAAGAAGGGGGGAAGCGGGGAGAATGTATTTACATGCCAGCACTGCATTAAGTGCTTTACAAGTATTATCTCATTTGAAATTCATGCTGTGATATAGGTGCTATCATCATCCCCACTTTACAGTTGAAAAAACTGAGGCAGACAGAGTTCAGGTGACTTGCCCAGCTAGTAAATGTCTCAATCCAAATAGGAACTTAGGTCTTCCAGACTGTGGGCCCAGCATTCTATTACCACTTAGCTGCCTGTGTAGGGAGTGTCACACTTCTGTACTTCTATCCTTGGCACATAGCAAAGTACTGAGCACATAGTAAGAAAGTAAGTACTTGACGCTTTTTCAATCCGTCCATCCATTCACTTGCTATACCTACCTAAACAGCTATCACCTACAGATTACAATCCTAGCCTGGAGGATATATTGGTGCTGTTGGGCATCATGACCAATTGTAACTCTTATTACAGTAGTAATTAAAAACATAAACAAATCACTGCTATTTGGGTGACCCTGGGTGTCCTATTGTAAAATAAGGATAATAATTCCCACTGTCTTCCTCCCAGGGATTAGTGTTGAGATCAAATGAAATAATGGATGCACTGTGCTTTGTAAACTATAAAGCCCCATAAAAAAAATGTCTGTGAAAAGGTTGTATTGTCCTCATTTCCCACTTAATAACTTTTATTTATTCATTTTTAACCAAAGAATTTCTCTGCATACTCACAACCCTATTAATTTTCTCTCATAGCAAAATAAAATATGAGCAAAACCCAATGAACAAGAGATCACCTCTGATTATATAGGCAGCATTCCTCACCTGGATATACCACTTCTCTACAAAGAAAAGGATCTGGTTCTCCCTCTTTTCTCTGGGATGAAGATGGATCAATGGAACAAATTTTGATCAACAGAAATGTTTTATTGTTTTTGTTTACCTTATTAGAGTCATACAATAGGAGAGCTCCATTCTCTTCACTCTTTACAATCCGAGGGCCTGAGGCTACATGAGGTTATATGACTTTCTAGTCTCGTGTTACTGTAGCATCAGAGCTGAGAATTCTTCAGCAAATCTGCTTAGCTGTCACGAGGACACATTTACTAGTTTTAAAGAAGAAGGGGTTTTAAAGTGAGTTTCTTAATCCAGTCTATTTCTATGCTTTTCAGCTATGACAGAAGTATGGTACACAGCACTGAGCGTGGGTTTTGAAATGCCGTTGGGCTGCTATTTTTGAGGCGAATGTACAAGTGCATGCAGTGCATAACAGTTTTGCACTTATTTCATCCCGTGACTGCTGCCTATATTTTGTATGTGCTGGTTTCGGTGGGGGTGGGAGACCGGCTGGGTGAGGGTGGCAGGAGAGGCAGCAGGGACCAGGAGGGGCATTGTTCTCGATCCTGCTGATTCTGAGTTTCCGAGGGAAGTTCTGATGCCTTTGTCTCCTGCCTCGGCACTATTCTTGAGTGTTCATTGTTTTCAGAGCCCCTCATCACTCATTCTTTGACTCTACTGTTTCTGGACTGAGATGCAGACGCCTTCTCTTTGCTGCTACATTGAACAAGCAGCCAGGTCATACTCATGAGGCCATCTAGTCACTCAGTTTCTCTTAGGAAGCCTTCTGCAATCTTAAATGAAAATCTTAAGGTTTATGGAATCTGCTTTTGGCAGAATAGAAATTAAAAATGAAACCAAGCAAGATAAACCAAAGTCAAACCCCAAAGCCAGCACCACTTTGAGTCCACAGGATACAAGGCCAAGCCCTTATGTTAGAAGGGCATATTAAGGAAGGCAAGAAATCTCTCTGGGAGCTATGGAGATTTAGAAGTAAAATGTGGAAGTTTGGAAACTGAAGCCTGCAAAGCATGAGGATTTGGTTCAAAATGGAAGTAATACAGAGAAAATGAGAAGTTATAACAGGAGCAACAAGAGGGGTCCGTCCCAGAAGGCATCTTTGAGGTCATCTATTCCAAATGGAGCCCCAGCATGATGATGTTATTTTCCCAAGGTAACAGCAACAGAAAGCAGTAGAACTGGGCTTCAAATTCAGTTCTTATACCAAATGCAGTGCCTTTTCCTCTAGTCTATGTTGCCCCTAAGGGGGAAGGATAACTTGAGTCCCATCAGTATCCAAAAAGCTGGACATGCAAAAAGTTAATGAAATTTTTTGCCACATTAGCTGTTGGTGTAACCTGACAAAGCTAGAATTTTTACGGGAAGAGCATATATTCAAAGAGTTCAGGAAAAGGATAGAAAAGAATCCAAGTACTAAAATTCTACAGGAGAAGTTAGGCTAGGATAGATGGGGATCTCTCAAGAATTAAACCTTGAAGACACTGAGAGAAACAATTTTGACTAGAAGGAAAAGCACAAAGTATCCAAAGAGAACAGTTTGAATGAACAATTACATCTGGAGGTGTCCACAAGAAAAAGTTTGAGGTTCTCTGTGGGTCGTTTTTGATGAGCCCCCACTAATGTATCTATCTTTGCTAATCAGCCAGAGGATACCCTTACTAATCAGCAGGACCACCGGCATAGGGTCATAGATTTAGAGCTAGGAGGATTTAAGCAAGTCCAACACCCCCATTTTATAAATGAGGAAACTAAGGACAAGAGATAGAATGACTTGCCAAGAGTCACCCAGTTACTAAGTGCCTGGGTTGGGATTTGAACTCAGGGATTGCTGACTTCAAACACAGTGCTCCATCCACTACTACACGTAGGCCAAATGTCTCTTGTTGATATCAGTCATTGTGCTACTTCTGCTACCCCTGCCATCCATACTCCTCATGATCAGAATGTACTGGCAATTGCTTAACAACTGGCTCTCAAAAAATAAGATGTGTACAACACACTTTTAATTTTAATCTGCATTGTTAACATTTTCTCCATCACTTTCTAGACATTGAAAACAATAAATGAAACCCTGATTTATAGCATGTCTTGATTCCCAAGGTATAACTGCTCACATTGAAAATTTGACTCTCCCCCCCCACCCCAAGGCAATCAGGGTTAAGTGACTTGCCTAGAGTCACACAGCTAGTGTGTGAAGCCACATTTGAACCCAAGTCCTCCTGACTCCAGGGCCAGTGCTCTATCCACCGGGCCACCTAGCTACCCCAACAATTGAGCCTTTCGAGTCAATATGAGCTGGCTCTAGCATACCCTTGATCATGATCATATGAGCAAGCATTTAGAGCTGGGAGGAACCCTAGAAGTTTGCTACTGATCACATATCCATATGAATCCCAAGAATGAAGCTAGGCAGGAATTAGACATATAAGGGAACCGGACTAGAAAAGAGGAATGGCAATCACCAAGAGACAGCAGGGCTTCTTCAAGAATAGGACATCCCAGATGCAACTCAACCTTTTCTGACAGAATCATTAAGCAGGAGAACAGATAGAGTTTAGTTTTAATCTGATCATTTGATAAAGCATGTCATGATATTCTTACAGGAGAAATGAAGTATGTACTAGGTGGTGATACAATTCCATAGAGTCAGAACAGGTTGGATGACAGATCTCAAACAGTGGTCATCAAACTGTTTCATGTCAACTTGGAAGGAGGTCTTTGGTGACATGTCTGAGAGGTTGGTCCTTTGGTCCTGTGCTATTTTATAGTTTCATCAATGAGTTGAATACTGGAATAAATGGCATGCTTTCAGATTTGCAGATGGCATATATCTAGAAGAGTTAGCAAACACACACTGCAGGACAAAATCAGGATCCGCAAGTCTAGAAGATGGGTAGGATCCCTGCCACAGGCTCCCCATCCCTGATCTAGAACAACAGGTCAAATCTAATGAGAAGAAACTCAAAAAGGGTACAAAATCTTACCTGTGTTAAAAAAATCATCTTCACAAAAGCAAGGTGGTCAAGGCATGACTGGATTTGAAAATGTCTTGGGCTTTTGTTATATTACAAGCCCAGAATAAGTCAACAGTGTAATATGGTGGTCAAAAAAACTAATTCAATCTTGATAGAGCTAAGAAAGGCATAGTTTCATGGAATATGGAATCCATGAGCTCTCTGTTCTTTGCCCTGGTTAGATTACATCTGGAGGTTGTATTTAATTCTGTCACTACAGGTTAGGAAGGACATTAATAAGCTAGAAAGAGAGTATCGAGGGGAGAATGACCAGTATGGACTTTAAGTTAATGACTTAGAAGGATTAGCAGAGGCCTTAGACATGTTTAGCCTAGAGAAGACTCAGGGAGTATGTGATAGCTGTTTTTAAGTATTTGAAATATTTTCTTGTGGCAGAGGGATTAAATTTGTTCTCTTTGACTCCAGAGGGCAGAACCAGGCACAATGGATGGGATTTGATGTGGACTGCTATATATTAGGGGAAAGCTTCCTAACAATTGGAGCTATCAAGATTTGAAATGGATTCTGGGATTCTTACTAGAGATCTTCAAGCAAAGGCTACATTGTCATTTCTCAAATATATTATAAAATGAAATTTAAATTCAAGGGCTAGACAAACTCTTGTCATTGGGCCTTTCCACTTACTGTCCCTCATACCAAGAATGCTCTTCCTCCATACCCCGACTCAAAGAAATGAAGTTTAAGCACTATTTTATACATGTGGTCTTTCTAATTCTTTCAACTGCTTGTTCCCACTCTCAGATTCACTTTGTATTTATTTGTATTTTTTTCTGCATATACTTATATATACCCCTGTAGTCTCCCTCTTTAGAATGTAAGTTCCTTGAGCACAGGAGCTGTTTTCATTCATCGTTTTTGTATCCCCAGCACCTCCCACAGTTGCTGTTTGTGGGTGCTTAATAAATGTTTCTTGATTGATTGTTTGACTGGTTAGACTAAATGACCTCTGGAATCCCTTCTAAGACATTTTGTGATAATACAGTTTATCTCAGCATTAAGCTTGAGATACAAAGATTAATTTACATTTATCAAAACCTGGAATCTTTTATTTGTAGGACTATGAAAAATGAGAAATGAAAAGCCCTGTAAAATATCAACTTTATATTGAGCTATTTGGTTTAAGCAGATAGCAATTTGTGGAGAGTTTTGTTGGTTATTGACCACACTGGGCATAAGGAGCAGCACTTTGAAAAATTCTGTTCCAGGAACACATTGGAATAGTTAGGAAAATTAAGTTTGGGGTTATCTATATGAATATAATGAGGTCATGAGTTACAGGGGACCTGTTTCTCCATTTTTTCCCCATCAATAATTTTTTTTTTTTTTGCTTTTTGGAGGGCAATTGGGGTTAAGTGACTTGCCCAAGATCACAAGGCTAGTTTTTGTGTTGTGTCAGAGACCGGATTTGAACTCAGGTCCTCCTGAGTCCAGGGCTGGTGCTCTATTCACTGTACCACCTAGCCACCCCTCCCATCACTGATTCTTTATCCCATCAGTAGACATGGAAAGCTTTTGTGTGCAAGGAGCATCAGTATGACCCAAAGCTGTGATTTCCTGGGTGTAGAGAACACTTGGTAAGGAAGTCGCTTTTACCAGTGCTGATCAGTAATAATTACGCAGATTATGGCCTTGGAGTGTGGCATTTAGGCAGGATTATAGTCAATGTATGTCAAAGTGATGACTGGAACTCAAGTCTTCATGATCCTAAGGTCAGCTCTGTCCATTCTTCTCCTGGAGTAACAGAAGTGACTAAAATAGACAGCACATCACACTGTAAGATTGTTCTAGGAGAAGAGTTAGACAACATTTCATGCAAATGAACTTGGATTTTGCCTCTCTTCCTTCTAGCACGTGACCAGGAATGGAGCTCACAGAGTGGGTATGGTTCATGTTTGGTTCCCTGACTTCTGAATCACAAGGGGTGGGTGAAAGGGATGGGTCACCGAGGCTTTAAAGGGTTGTTTAGAGGCAGTAACTGGCTCCTGTGACAAAGAAAATTCAGAAAGAAAGGAGATTGGCCTTGGCACAATAGTTTTCTTTTCTGACTCCTCCCTCACCCATTGAGAACCCACAAAATCCTTACCAGGTTAACCACCTTATGCTACACTGTCTTCTCATTGACATTTTTTTCTGATAAATTATAAAGATCAGGTAAATAATGTAAAAAATGGTCAGTTTTACACATTACCTGCCCCCCATCATACACACACACACACACACACACACACACACACATACACACACACACACACACACACACACACACACACACACACACACACACACACACTCCCAGAATTCAGTAAGGCATTAAGTCACAAGACACAATAAATGGCCATACATTCACATGAAAGAGACAATTGGTCAGGAAGATTTGAGTTTAAATCTGGCCTCAGACACTTAACAGCTGTGTGACCCTGGACAATTAACAACTCTGCCTCCATTTCCTCATCTGTAAAATGAGCTAGAGATGGAAATGGCAAACCACTCCAGTAACATTGCCAAGAAAGGGGCAGCTAGGTGGCGCAGTGAGTAGAGCGCCGGTCCTGGAGTCAGAAGAACCTGAGTTCAGATCCGGCCTCAGACACTGAACACACACAAACAAAAAAACCTAGCCGTGTGACCTTGGGCAAGTTACTTAGCCCCAATTGCCATCCAAAAAGCAAAACAAAAAAACATTGCCAAGAAAACTCCAAAAGGGGTCGCAAAGAGTTGGATATGACTGAAAACAACTGAACAACATTCACATAAATAGCAATATCAAGAAAGGGGAAGGATGGACAGGCAGAATGGAAAGAAACCAATTGCAGTCATCACTATTCTTCCAGTTAGACCACATGAAGTTGGAGACTAAAAGTATTATTGCTAATTTTCTTCCAGACATGTGGTGTATAAATTGTTGCCTTTGTTCCTACTTATAATTTTCAACTTGGTACTATTTTGCAGCAACTGCAATTTTAGGCTACGCCTGGAATATAAAATTGGTTGTGTCTATTAATTTCCAGGGGGAACAAGTTTGTAGTTATGTGTTTTAAGGGATTTGTATGTAGCAAGGCCAAAATCTATGAAATCTATAGGCGACTGGGAAATGGAGAAGGGAAGATTTTTATGCCAAACTATTTGATTTATCTGATGCCCTAGAATAGTTAAACATCCTGTGAAGTTACAATAAAGAACAAGATTCTGCCTAGTAACCAGCAGATTGTTAGATTTTTCCTGAACGGACACAGAATTCATCACTGGAGTATCAAATGTTCCTGCTTTGGGGGGTTATAATCAACCTACTCTCTTTTATAGTTCACAGAGGAAGGAAATCACCACAATCTAATTTCTTCAGAAAGAAGGGATTGTTTTTGGCTACCTCAACTGTCAGCCCTAATCAGACCACAGTTCTTAAATCTGAACAAAGTGTGCTTTGCATGAAGGCAAATTAGCTCTCCCTTGTCTTACTTCTCTATGCTAGACAAGGTGGCTACTGTTGTAGCATTCCTGAGAAAATAAGATTACTCTGATCCCCCAAATTTATGGGGTAGACCTAACAGGAAGTGCAATGATCATAGAGAGTGTAATTTGTTAAAAAATGCACGTTAAAAAAGGATTTCTTCAAGATACCTACAGAAGCTTTCAGTTGTGTTTTCTCTTCCACTAGACTTTAAGCTCTCTGAGAATAGAGTTTATTTTTGCCTTTTCTTTGTATTCTCAGCCCTTAGAACTGTGCCTGGTAATTAACAACAAATTCTGGTGCAATGATTAATTGATGTTATTTTGTCTAGAAAAAAATGTCATGAGGTCTAAGTGGAATCTAAACTATTAGTATCTGAATGCTTGCACGATCGTCCTAACTCATATTTGTATAAAGATTTAAGGTTGCATAGCACCTTCTTCACAGTAACCATGTGAGGTTGGGAGTATGTTGTCATCCCCACTTTACATCTGACAAAATTGAGGACTTGAGAAATGAAGTAACTTAAACTAAGCCATACAGCTAGTAAATAGCAAAACCAGGATTTGAACTTGTGTCTGCTCATTCCTAAGCCATCATTCTTCATACCTTACACCGTCCTGTGTCTCTCCCTGCTTGGACCCTCTCCACCTGCCCTACAAACACCCTTCTCTTTTCCTCCCACATGTAAAAGGACTGATTATTTTCAAAAGAATAGTATGAAGCTTATTGGTCTCTCATGACATAAGGATCATAAATCTCTCTGAAGGGTTTAGTTTACATTAAATAACATACATTTTCAGATGAGTTCAAATCTTGAAGTTCAAGGAAAAGAACGCACAAATGATTTTAATATGAAAAAAACCATCAGTTACTTTTTTGAACTGGGAACTTGGTCTGTGTATTTGTGAAAATGAAACAGTTGGCCTGGGACCCAGGATAGATTTCTCTGGGAAAGTCTTTTCAGGTGATGTAACCTAAATGATTTATTTAGATCTGGAATACAAGAAGGGAAAGGATCTTGCCTCTGATATTTAACCACCAATATAACCTGAAGCCAAGTCACTTCATCCTCCCTAGGCCCCCGTTTTTTTCATTTATAGAATGAGAGGACTGGGTCAGATGTCTTTTGAGGTCCCTTTTATCTCCAGATCTTCTCTCTGCCTATTTATTTATCTCCTTCAATTGGCAATAACAGTGCATGCTTACATGCTTATAATATTTTATATGGTTCAGTCTGTCTAGGTTCCCTTGGCCTCCAAAATCTGAGTTATGATCCCAGGATCCCTTTGGGAGAGCTCCTTTAACGTGTGTGTGTGTGTGTGTGTGTGTGTGTGTGTGTGTGTGTGTTCCCTTCGATATAAATTAAGTAGAATCAAACTAAACTCCCCCAGAGATTTAGCAAAGAATGGCTAAAAAGTAAATGATGACTAGAAAGTGGGAAATGTTATGTAAATGCCTAATAAGAATGTAATTGAGTTTTCAAATGTGGGTGGGTGAGGAAAAGAGGTAGGACATGTAATGGGCTAGTTTTAGCTCCACAGGAATAATGCTAAATGAGTTGTTTTCTTTGCTTACATGTTTACAGTTCTTCTTACACCATAAAAAAAGTCCTGGAAAAACATTTTGTTGCTCTCTAGCCCTATTGTGGTGGAACCTTTTTGCCTTGGTTTATAGAATTTCATGAGTGGACGCTTTATTCCATAAGTACCAATTACAGATTCATTATGACTCTGGTGACCTGGAGCCCCAGCTGGACAAGGATTCAATTTCATATTGTTGGCTTCCTCCTCAAGGAACTAGAGTTAGTTGTTGTCTCTGAATCAACATGCTTGAGGACACAGGAGGTTTCAGTGACCCATGAGAGTTTGTTATGTCTGTAACTGTTGCTAAGATTTAGTAATTGTGTGTGTAAATAATATGGCACTTCTGATTGATATTGATTGCCAATTTCCAATTACCAATATTGGTTACTATTGATTTATATTGAGTACCAATGTCTGATTTATATTGATTCCTACTTTCTTCTTTTGTGATTTTCAATTCTTCTTTGAACCATTCTGCAGCTTCTCATCATTCCAGATTTTTAGGGTATATATAAGATTTTGCCTTGTACCAGGCCCTAATAATGTGTGCATAAAATGGATATTGGTCTCCATCCTAGAAGAGAAGGATAAAGAGTTGGAAGCACTTATCTCTATGCTTCAGGCTATCACGGAGAATGAAATGCTTCATGAAAGAAAAAGGGAATAGGGGTGGCTAGGTGGCACATAGAGCACCTGCCCTGGAGTCAGGAGGTCCTGAGTTAAAATCTGGTTTCAGACACTTAACACAAAAACTAGCCATGTGATCTTGGGCAAGTCACTTAACCCCAATTGCCTTCCCAAAAAAAAGAAAAAGAAAGAAAGAAAGAAAGAAAGAAAGAGAGAGAGAGAGAGAGAGAGAGAGAGAGAGAGAGAGAGAGAGAGAGAAAGAACAAAAAAGACAAAGAAACTGAAGAGGCAGAAGGGAATCCTAATTTGTGTCAGGAAATTGGAACATGGATGAATATGACACAGTAGAAGGGGAAAAAAAGAATCAATGGAGCTAAGATATGAAGCTCTTCCTGTAGAATGGGGAGCCAAGACTCCATATGAGGAGAAACCAACTCTGTGTGCTCCAAGAAAAGATACTGTGGTCATACAGATCCCATCAGAGGAAAGACTGTTCCTTCCTTTAGATGAAGAAGAGAATGGTTGGGGTTGGTTATTCCCTGTTGACAGGTCCCTAGGTGACTGTCCATCTGAAATAAGACAGAAGTCAGCTGTCTTCCTGGGTTGTTTACATAACAAAGACATAGTGAAAAGCCTCCTGATATTTTTTCAAACCAGGTGACCACTACCCACTACTGGGAATCCATGTGCATACAAATAGTACTGCCTCTGTCCTTATGCCATAACTAAAGATCATGAAGTGCTGGATATTAAGGGTACAAGTAGCATTTTCTTTACTGTTGTTCACTGAAGACAGGAGATTCAGAAAAGAAAGGCAAATTAGAGAGGTGAATAGCTGAGTAAGAAAAAGGCACTTGAGAACAAGGTTTGGATTTCTTGACTATCACTTAAAATATAGGTATGATGAACTGTTTTCCAGACATGGACTAATCAGGGGTTGTGAAGTACGTGTTTGCCTGGAGTTTTGTGAATCTGATCAAAAAAGTTTAAAATTTAAAAGGAGCAAGAGGGAAAATAAAACAACCCACACATATCTGACAAGCCTAAGTACCACAGGGTAGCTGGTACAACATAAGAGGAAGAATACCAACCCCCCCCCCCACACACACACACACAAACCAACCAACAAAAAAAAACACCAAAAACCCAGAATAGTAATTCAAAGGAAACAACATCCAAAAGGAAAGCCAGAAATAATAACCATGTCTTCAGAAGTCTATACACTAATGTACAAAATATAGGTAATAAATAAGGAGGATTCAAAAAGGAAAAAAATAAGGGGAAAATGAAATTAGCATCACATATGAGGGCTATATACTCCTGGAAGGAAATCCAGGAACCTGAAGGAGGAAGCATGATAGAAGTCATATGGGTTAGGGTCAACAGAGGGAAAAACAGCAGTCTTATTGTTGTGGGAGTATACAACATTACAAGGAACTAACTTAAGGAAAATGATCACAAACGTAACATGAAGGCATCATCAGAGGTGTCAAACATGCAGACCAAGTGCATAAGCCCATAACAGTCCTGAACATGACCAGAACCAGATTAAAATGTAATTGGGAAATATTGAACAAAATAAATTAATTAATAAAAAGGAAATATATAACTATGGATTGTTTTCTGTATCATTATGTGATCCATAGGGATCCTTATTCAATGACCCTTATTTCTCTTTGAGCTTGATATTCTAGATTTAGAGAATGTAGGGGACTTCAAATAGCTAGATGTCGATTGAAACTCTCTGTTAAAGACAGATCCGGCCTTATCATTGGGCTATCCAATATTTTTTAACAATGACTTGGATAAGAACATAGAAGGCATATGTCTCAAATTATCAGATGACCCCAAACAGGAAGAGATAACTAATTGGTTCTGATTTTTAAAAAAGATTGATGGTCTAGAATGATGTAATAGGAGTAAATACCAAGTACTACATTTACTTGGTTAAAAAAAAATCAACTTTTGAGTCCTGGATGGGAAACCATGACCCAAGGATAATCTACCTGAGCCCTCCCTCCAAGCTGCCATTGACCAATTCCTGGGTCAAATTCACCTAATTGTATTGTAATCCAGCCGACATTCTCTCCACCTTTCCCACAAGGATAGCAGGAGAGACTGCCAAATGCTTCACTTAATTTAAATATATTTTATATCTACCAGTATGAATATCCTGCCAAAAAATTAAATGAAGTTAGTCTCTTATGACCTATTCTTGATGAAGCCATGCTGGCTTTTGGGGATCACCATTTCTCTTTCTAAATATGCTCAAACTATTCCTTTAATAATACATTCTAGAATTATTCCCAGAATCCCAAGTCCAACTCACCAACCTGTAGTTTACAAGCTCTTCTTTCCTTTTTTGAAAACTGTAGCAATCTTTGTCATTCTCTAGGCTTATGGCCTTTCTCCCACCCTCCACAGTCTTTGACAGATTACCGATAGGTGCAGGGCAATCACATTTGTCAGTAATTTCAGGACCCTAGTATGCAGTTTTCTGGATCTGCTGGCTAGAGTTTATCACAGGCAGTTGGATACTGTTTTACTATTGCCTGTCTTCTCAGATTTCAATTCACTATTCACAGTTTTGATTATATCCTGCCTAGGCCAAATATCATTCCCTGTGGAAGAAAAAGAAAAATCTGAAGAGTAGAACAATTTTGTCTTCTCATTTTCATCCACTAACATCATCCAAGGTGAGCTACCTTCTAAACAACTGTGTCAGGGAGCACACTAGGACTTACAGGCTTGTGTCTTGAGCCTTCTTGAGATCCCGCAATCCTGCTAAAGGGGACCCCCTCCCCATCTGTCTGTCTGTCTGTCTGTCTCTCTCTCTCTCTCTCTCTCTGTGTCTCTCTCTCTGTGTCTCTCTCTCTGTCTCTCCTCTTTGTCTCTGTCTCTCTGTCTCTATCTCTCTGTGTATCTTGTTCTCTCTGTCTATCTGTCTCTGTCTGTCTCTCCTGTGCAAGAAACAGCAGATGTTAATTCTGCCTACCCACAGGAAGAAAAGGAGGAGAGCAGAGAGAAGAATCAAGAAGAGGCCAATTGTGGGTAGCTTTATTTAATTTGAAAAAATAAAAAGGAGAACTTAAAACCAGCTGGGATTAGTACTGTCTCCCCCAAGATTACTCAGGATAGGGACCTAGGCTACCAAACCTTATATTGCCCAACTTGGAAAGACTAAAGTAGTCTTGTTTTTGCTAGTCTACTTACCACTAAAGGGAGAGGGAGTAAAAAGTGAGTGGCAAAGCATACCAAAAATACCAATGTTGAGACTATAACTAAAACACCAAAATATCATGAGATGAAGCTTCAATAAAAGGCCAAAGCAAGATGAGGCAAAGCAATAGAATCATAAAAATAGGAGGAAGAACGAATAAAGCCTTAAAGAATAAAAACCCTCCTAGCAAATACTGCAACATGAAGAAAAGTAAGGCCAATAATGCCTGGCGTAAGACAGAATCTTTATATATTCCCCCAAAAGTATGAAATATTGAGAAACTCCAGAAGGGTTCAAAGGGGAAATAAAATTAATAAAAAAAGAAATTAGTAATCAATATAGATTGGAAATAAGAGTTCCCAATGAAAAATTAAAATCAAGGAAAAAAAACTTGGAAAAAATTGGATCCATTGATCTGCCTTTAACAGAGAGTTTCAATCGACATCTAGCTATTTGAAGTCCCCTACATTCTCTAAATCTAGAGCATCAAGCTCAAAGAGAAATAAGGGTCATTGAACTGTAAATAAGGATCCCTATGGATCACATAATGATACAGAAAACAATCCATAGTTATATATTTCCTTTTTATTAATTAATTTATTTTGTTCAATATTTCCCAATTACATTTTAATCTGGTTCTGGTCATGTTCAGGACTGCTATGGGCTGTATGCACTCGGTCTGCATGTTGACACCTCTGATGATGCCTTCATGTTACGTTTGTGATCATTTTCCTTAAGTTAGTTCCTTGTAATGTTGTATACTCCCACAACAATAAGACTGCTGTTTTTCCCTCTGTTGACCCTAACCCATATGACTTCTATCATGCTTCCTCCTTCAGGTTCCAGTATAATTGATGCACACTTTCCATTTGATCAGTGACAGATTACTTTTGATGCTGCCAATGAAATGTTGGCTGGCTTGAAATGATCTTCCTTACTGATCTCAGCCTCTATGGTTTGTTTTTTTCTTGGCTCCTAAATCACAGAGAGATATTGTATGATTAGCACCTGTAATGGATTATGCATATTTGCATGAAGGAATGGAGTTGAGGTTCAGCCACTGTCATCAAAACTTCCCAGGCTCATTTTCCTGACAGCAGTAGAGTGGGAGTGGGAGGAGGAAGAGGAGGCTGTCACATCACAGGAAAACTAATCATGTTACACGGCCCAAGAAGGCAATTTTAGAGGCACAAGAAGTCCTTTTCAGCAGCAACCAACTCACTAGATCTAACAAAGGGCAAGAAAACATGATAAAGATGGCTGATTTCTGAAAGGTCACCTTATAGCTAGGTCCAATTAACCCACTCTGGTCACTTTCTGGGGCTCTTCAAAAACATAGTAGCCATTGTATTTTAGCTAAGATGAGAGCTCTAAAATCTGACTTATGCCAGTATGTCATCATCACATAAATACTTATTGGAAGGGTATTCTATTTTCTGGAACATTTCACAAAGTAAAATGAAATAAACAGAACTGGAAAAACAACATACAACAACATAAATGGAAAGAAGAATAAAGCAACCTCAGTAATAGAAGGGAGCATTTATATAGCACTTTCAGGTTTAGAAAATGCATTACAAATATGAACTCATTTTACCCTCAGCTCCATTGTATAGTCTTGTGAGTTGTGATAAAACAATTATCACAATGTGATTATCTCACAAGTGAGTTATGTGTCCTGCTTAGGGTCACACAGCCAATAGGCATCTGAAGCAAGATTTGAACGAGGGCTTCCTGACTCCAACCTAGAACTCTATCCATTGTGCCACCTACTTGTTGAACAAGGCAACAACAAACTGGAAAGTGAACATTGTGTAATGAGAATGATCAAGTTTGATCCCAAAGAAGAGATTTGAAAATACTCCCCTCTCCCTTCTTTGCAGGAATGGAGGAACAGTAGATGTAGAATGTTGCAAATATTATCAAACTTGGTTTATGTGTTAGTTTTGCTAAACTATCTTTCCCCCTCCTTTTCTATAAGGGTTGGCTTTCTGTAACAGGGAAAGAGAGGGATACCTTGGGAAATTAAGGTGACTTCGAAAAAAAAAAAAATATATATATATATACATCTTAGTACATTTTAAAAAGAGGTATTTCACTGGTGGGTGCATGGGAGAAAGATGACATTTACAGAGCAATTGTCCAGGAATACTTGGCAGCTGGGGGTGATGCGACGGGGTCTTTTAATTCTTCTGTAATAATCCCTGTTACAGAGACTGGAGCAAGAATTAGAGGAAATGTCTCAGGTCACAGCTGCTCTTCAATCTTGGAATTAACTGGAGCATAGGTAATGTGAAGAATGAGACTGGGCAATGGCGGAAAGGACAGCAATGGGGAGCTGTCTTTGTGCATTGGGTTCTGGTCATGAGGCAGCCATGATCCCTTACCTAAGGACAGGGCCCTCCCTAGGAATTGTGTGACTGAGTACTCTGCCCCAGCCAGCTGGTTGCACAAGATACCCTTGGGAAGTCACACAAAAGGATGAAGAGCTTCTTCAGGGTTGAAGATACAGTCAAGGCCAGTTGTTTGCCTTCAAGAAATCCATGACTTTAGAAGTAATTTTTAGAAAAACAAATACAATAATCAGGAGTCAATCAAAGATTATGCTTTTTGTCCTACTTACCAGCCCTGAATGCTGTCCTCCTTTCAATATATGTTTGGAATGCTGGAGCTCTTGTAACATTGAGACTTCAAAAGGGTTTCAGTCTTTGGACAAACAATGTACTTTGATGATCCCTTAAGGCAAGGAGCAGGGGGATATTACTGCAATATCCTAGATGAGAAATTATAAGCTGAAAAGAGTGTGTTTTCTATGAAAATAACAAAAACTCACATTTTATAGCGTTTTAAGGTTTACAAAACACTTATCTCACAATCACCTTGCAAGAGATTTTGTACCCCATATTTTCCAATCAAGAAAC
Organism: Gymnobelideus leadbeateri; assembly: GCA_011680675.1. Taxonomy (NCBI): domain Eukaryota; kingdom Metazoa; phylum Chordata; class Mammalia; order Diprotodontia; family Petauridae; genus Gymnobelideus; species Gymnobelideus leadbeateri. The sequence continues at coordinate 187,335 of WOXC01001383.1, read as the reverse complement.
TTGCCTGTTGTTCCATAGTCAGTGAATAACCAAGTCAGGAATCAAACTCAGCTCACAGGTTCCCAGATTTAGGGCTAGAAGGGACCTCAGAGGTCATCTCACAATCTCCACTTCCTCTTCTTTCATTGGCCTCTCAAATCATTACAATTTGGCTTTCCACCTCATTGTTCAACTGAAACTGCTCTCTCCAAAGTTACCAAAGATCTCTTAACTGACAAACTGGGTAGATGTAGCAGTCTCTCAGTTCTCATCTATCTTGACCTTTCTGCAGCATTACACACTACTGACTGCCCTCTGCTCCTGGATACTTTGGCCCTTTGGGATTTTCAGCACGTGTTCTCATCCTATTTGTTTGGCCATTCTTCTCAGTCTCCTTTGCTGGGCCATCATCAGTATTTCACAGCCTAAATTGTAAGTATACCCCAAGATGCAACCCTTCTCTGTCTCTATACCTTTTTTCTTGGTGATCTCCTCAGTTCTCATCTCCTTGCAGATGACTCCCAGATCTATACATGAAGTCTACTTTCCTCCTGAGCTTCAGTCTCATGCCATGAAGTGCCTAGTGGGTATTTCAAGCCAGATGTGCTGGCATCATCTTAAACTCAACATATCCAACCTGGAATTTATCATCTACCCATCCCTACCCCTTCAGTTCTTTAAAGTTTCTCCATTTCTCTCAAGGAAACAGCATCTATCCACACCTTAGGGTCATACCTCATTCCTCACTCTCCCTCCCCCCAGATTGTAATATTTGTTGCATTTGTTCATTTCTTTCTTCTCGTGTGAACACCAGGTCAATTGAGGCCCTTGCTACCTCTCTCCTGGACTATTTCAGTAGCTTTCTATTTGTTCTTCCTGCCTTACCTCTCACCTTTATTTAATCCATCCATTTCACACAGCTGCTAAAACAATTTCTCTAAAACACAGATGTGACCATGTCACTTCCCTGCTCAATAAACTCCGATGGCTCCCTATTTCTTCTTTTTCTTTTTACATACTCCTCTCTTCCATACTTAAAAGTGCTGGGTAATCATCTAAACCTGGGGAGTAGAACTCAAAAGAAGTCCCCACTCATGAATGAAAGAAAAAGATTTTTTTTAATACCTAAAGAGAGGAATAGAGTGTCTTTCTGATTTTAGAGTGTTCTGATTACATATGATTTTAGGCTTACACAATCATACTAAAATGGGAAATTAATAGCCGAGCAGATAAGGCTTAACCCCGCCTTCAACTTGTATTACTTATAGAAAAGCAAAACTTGGACCTGTAACAGAAGGAACCTTAAGCTAGAGTACAAAATGGCTATGCTTTAGTTGTTTAATATTGTTAGAATTTTAGCTTAATTTTTTTTTCATTTTTATCCACAAAGGCTTTTACAACCTGGCTCCCACCTACCTACCTTGCCAACTTTAAAATACATGATTTCCCTTCACTTATTCTATGGTCCATCCAAACAAGTCTTCCTCCTATTTCTTACACAGAACATTTCCCAATCCCATGCCTCCTCTTCAATTGGAGGGAACTCCCTCCTTGACCCTAATTTCTTAGAGTCCCCAGTTTCCTTCAGAGCTCAATTCAAATTCTACCATCCACATGAGGCCCTTATGGATCCCCAGTGCCCTACCATCTGCTTTCCTGATCCCCCCACTTCCACCTCAAAATGTACCTAGAATATAAATCATGTTTAAATTATACATCATATATATACACACATTTATGGATACACATAAATGTTGTCTTTCCATATAATTTAAATTCACTGAGGGCAGGAACTATCTCATTTCTTTACCCATTATGTCTATCACCCAAGCAGTATTTAATAATTAATTGATCAAGTCCAACCCTTTCATTTTGTAGGTGAAGAAATTGAAGCCCAGAAATATCAATCCACTTGTCCAAAATCACTCAGGTAGTAAATGGCAGTTAGTAAATAGATTCAAACCTAGATTCTCTGACTCCAGATTTATCTCTTTTTTTGCTCCACATACTAAGAAGTTGACTGAGAAGATATATAAAATACAATTACCATTGGACAGAACACTCAGACCCAACCAAATTGGATCCCTTGCTTTCTCTTTCCTATCTTTGAAAATGTCACCTGCAAGACCAGTCTTTCCAAAGGACATTCAGTACTATCTGAGATATAAGGTAATGTAAGTGTCTACACCAGGGGTGGAGAACCTGTAGCCTCAAGGTCACATGTGGCCCTCTATGTACTCAAGGGTGGCCCTTTGAATCCAAACTTCACAGAATAATGGGGAGTTTCGATTTCATCAAAGGGCTGCACTTGAGCATCTAGAGGGTCACATGTGGCTTCAAGGCCACAGGTTTCCCACCCCAGTCTACACCAAGAACTGGAATTATCGATTAGATATCAATTTATCAACCAGAATCAAGTTTCTGAACTCTAGGGAGGTCAACAGTCCCAATCATTCTGAAACAGGATAAATTCATAAGAAATAGTGAGCCCAAACTCTGCCTTTGAGGGCTTCATTTTCTAACTCGGTCTTTGGAACTTGGGCTTCTAACTTGGTCATAGGGTTTAGAATGAGAGAATATCCATGGAGTTTTGAGGCCAAAGAGTATTTGATTTCAGATCTGAGAATACATTCAATCTCACCTCTGTTACTCATTACTGTGTGACCTTGATCAAGTCACTTCCTGTCTCTGAGACTTAGTTGCTTGATCTATAAAATAAAGGAATTGGGCAAGATGACCTTGAAGATATCACCCAGTTTCAAAGCCATGATCCTATGAGCTAATGGACAGAGCTAAAGAATTCATGTTTGCTCTGATTCAATGAAATCCATTGTTTTAGTAGGAAGTCAGTTTGTCACTCATCCTTCCTTTTTCCCTGAAAGATGATCAATGTGCATGTGAAACAGATGTAAGTAAGGCAGAGTTACACAAAGTCACACAAAATCATCAGCCTCACTCTCTCTTCCAGAATCACTGAAGTCCAGTGGCAGAACAAAAGCCAAGAGGACTGGCTATGACCCGGATATAGTGAATGATTTTGGCTTCTTCAATGTTTGACCAAGCTCTAAGCACTCCCCAGCACCTGCTTCAGCTGCCTTTATGGTCTTTGGAGCAAATTGTTCTCATATGCCCATTCCACTGGGGGAAGTCTTCACATGCTTGGGGTAGATGTCCCCCTAACTCACAGATGGGTTTGAGGCCTGTCAGTTACTCTCAATCGAATTTAGCCCATCTGCTGAGATGGTTTACCAGGGTGTGACTACTGTGTACCATACAGTTTCTTGGAGCCACAAATGAGAGTTGGGTGAAAGGTAGACCTAAAAGTGGGTGAGCAGCCCTGGAAAGGGCTCAGCAGCCCTCAGAGCAGACGTACTGGTCCTCCCATGTGCCCCAGGAAGTTAGCAGTCTTTATAAAGAGTGCTAAAAAAGGAGCCAGTTTTTATTGACTAGTGAGAGTCAGTTGTTAAATATCCACTGTGAGTATTTACGCTTCTGAAATCAGCCAAACCTTGCAAATCAGGGCTTGATTTATTGTTTTGTTGATTTTGGAGGTTGGGATTTGGGCAAATCATGCCCTGAAGATAAAAGTGTTTTTACATTATTATTTTTCAATGTAACAACCATTCTTAGCTCCTCCTACAAAAATGAAAATTATGGAAAATGTTAATACTGTAATGTACATTAAACTTAGGAGTGTATTTTGCTCCTATATATTTATATAGACACACACATATATTATACACACACACACACACACACACACACACACACACACACACACACATATATATGCATGTTTTTTCTTCTAGAAAGTTTGTTGTTAAACATTGACCAGCACATCCCTGACTCTAAGGAGGACACCCGGCTCCCTTCCATCATGTGACTGACTGAAGACAAGATACAATTAGTGAGTCAGTGCCCTTAGACTGATTTTATTATCATATACACCAGCATCTCACATTGCTGCTGCAGAGATGATTGCCTGAGAAAGAGAGGGCCAGGTGGGACCACAAAGTAATAGCATACCTTTGGGGGTCTGCTGTTCCTAATGTCTTCCCTCGTGTGCTTTTGTGTTCATCTGTGTTTTGTTTGTCTTTCCCCAGGGACTGAGGTGGTAGAGGGGAGAGTGTTCCTGGTTCCAGAAGTTGTTTTTTCCCCTTTGGTTTTTGCTACATCTTAGTAAATATCCCTTTGTAAAAGCTTTGTTGTTATTCAGTCATGTCTGACTTCATAACCCCATTTGGGGCTTTCTTGGCAGAGATACTGGAGTGGTTTGTCATTTTCTTCTTCAGTTCATTTTACAGATGAAGAAATTGGGGCAAACAGAGATAAGTAACTTGCCCAGGGTAACAGAGCTAGTAAGGTTCTGAGGTCAGATTTGAACTCAGGAAGAGGAGTCTTCCTGACTCCAAGTTTTACCCTCTATCCATTGCACCACCTAGCTACTCCAATGATATTAGTCAGTCGGTTGATAGTTAGGAGAGATAAACTGATTAAAATGATATTGAGATAGAAATCACTGGTAGGAAATCAAAGGTACAGAAGCCTATTGTTATTGTGGAAGTATTAATTGGTAATAATATCAAGAGAAACATATCAGAGTGGAACTTGTGAATGATAATACCAGAGAAACAACCTCCAACCATTCAGGGTTACCCCTGAGTTACTCTAAGGGGAGTAGCAGAATTCCTCTGGGGATACAATCTACTAGTCAAGACTATGGGTTAAAATAGCCCCAGTATAAATGTTACATATGAGGTCATTACTCTATATATTTTCCCATATTGAGAATTTTTCCCCTCAACATTAACTACAACAGTCTTTTCTGTTGCCAAATCTGCATCTGATTTTTTTGATTGTTATTGTTCCAAAGAAACACATACCTACCACTTAACAATATCAAAGGAAGGATAAGCCGTTGAAGGCTGGGTTCATCTATCTGGAGAAATACAGAAAAGAAGTAGAGAACCATTACCTGGTAAACTACAACTGAGTAAATTCAAGATAAGGAAAGAAGAGTATCACTGAAGAAGATAGCTCAGAAAAGCCTTCTTATAGAAGAGAATTCTTAAAATGCTCTTTGAGCAAAGGGTAGGCTTTGGGTTGACCAAGGACAATTGGACAGGCATTTTAGGAGGACAAGAGTGGGGATAAGGACAGTAGGGGTGAAAGCAGGAAAGTGGGAATAAGCAATGTATTGACAGAGGAGAGCAGAGAGGCCAGCCCTACTGCAGTAGAAGGGAATATGGAGAAATGCTCATTATAGCAAAGCTTGTTTTGAAGAGGTTGTTGGCTAGTTATTCCCTTTGACCCATCCAAAGAGAGTCAAACAAAAGAAAATATGCTTAAATTGTGGAAGATTCATGTAGATAAAAGGGAATTCTTAATGGTGAATGTATTCAAACACTGGGAGAGATTGAGAGAAAATTATGCAATTACCACCTCCACAAATCTTTAAAAATAGAATAGACAGCCACCATTCTTTGTATGGTTTAGGCCAGAAGTTGGCAACTTTTCAAATGCATTATGCCAAGGTCACTATTGACTTCTGACATGCAGACAAGGGGGCAGCAGAGGAGTGAAAAAGACATGTGTGTTGATTATACTTTGTAAGGCTATAGAGGAGGCATTCGAAATGGTGTGTGAGCCCCCATTGCCCTGTGATTTTCATGACTGACAGGCTTTCAAAACTATCCTCTGGGGCAACTGAAGCTAGCTTATGGGCTCACTTTGTTAATGTGACCTAGGACACTGACCCCTGTTTTAAACTTTCAGTTACCAGATATTTTTTCAGGTCCTTCCTGGTTCTCTTTAATTTTAATTTCTATACTATAGGACACACTTGACCATTTACAATTTCTTGAACCAGTGGAGCAGTGGATAGAGGACTGGGCTTAGACTCAGAAGTTTTTTGCTGTGTTTTCAGTGGTATCCATGCTTTTGTTATAATAACCCAGTGAAGTAAATGGTTCAAATTGTGTTCCTATTTTACAAGGAGGCACTGGAGAATCTGAGAGTGTGTGACTTGTCTTCGATCACACAGCTAGAAAGCATTGGAATCAATATTCTATTTCTCTTTAGGTCATGACTATCACTATCTTCTCATTTCCTTTCTTTTAAATTTACAAATAGAGTGCCATTGCAACTCTCTCTATGGGATCCTAGGTAACCTCTGTTTGCCTCAGTTTCCTTAACTGAAAAACAGAGATGATGATAATAGCCCTTGCCTGACAAGTCTGTTGTAAGGCTCAGATGAATCAATAAGATGTTAGCTGCTGCTATGTATCTTTAAAAATGGGGAAACTATAATTTGTCCACCAGACAAGTCTAGACAGGGTTGCTAGAAAGCTGAGCCTACTACAGCAGTTGTAGAGGATGGAAAATAGCAAAATCAATTAAAAAAATAAAAATCCCTTTTAATGTAGGTTCCTTTTTTTGGAATGTTCAGCTAGATCCATTTTGAGTCCCCTTCTCCACTGTAAAAAGCTGAGTCTGTACCTTTCTCACCACCATTCAGAGCTGCTCTTGAATCTGTCTCTGGAACAAGCTTTGGATAAGAGTTGCAAAAAAGAGACAAATTTGGACTGGCTCTAAGGAAAAAAAAAACTTCCTCTAGAGCAGGGGTGGGGAACCTGGGGCCTCAAGCACAGGTGGCCCTCTAGGTATGGTCAGGCCGCAGTTGAGGACCTAGAAGGCCACATGTGGCCTGGAAGCCCCAGGTTCCCCATCCCTGCTCTAGAGCTTTTCAAAAGTGGAATGGGCCATTTCACCTTTTCCTCCAGCCAAACTGGCCTTCTTCCTGTTCCCCACACATGACACACCATCTCCTCTGTTTGTACCATTTGTCCCTAGAACCTGAAATGCCTTTTCCCTCTCCTCTCTGCCTGTGGTTTCCAGATGGAGCCCCACTTTTTGCAGTGAGATCTTTGCTATCCCCCTTCCGTCTTCTCATGTCTCTCCTCTTTGTCTTGTATCTTTATCTTGTTTTGTATGTGTTTTGCATCCATCTATATACATACATATTGTCTCTTTTATCATAATATAATCTCCCTGAGGGCAGAGACAGTTGGCCTTCTCCTCTTTGAGTCTTTCCTGTAGGGAGTGCTTAATAATTGCTTGTTGATTTATAGAAGTTGTCACTTCCCTGGGATTTCAGCCTTCTCTCTCTTGCTTACTGAACCATGTTGCCCTAAGATTCCCTTTTCTCCAAAATAATAAAAAAATGGGTTCAGAACTGATTGAAATTTGGAGCTGTTTGGGACTAGTATCCCCAGTCCCATGGGAACAACAGTCTTTTATACATTTTCAAAGCCACTGGCTAATTGTAGACAGCCCCCATCAGTGAACAATAAAGCACTGCTGTAAGCAGGAGACAGAAAATTATGCTGAGGTTGGAGGGTCCTTTGCAGGCGGATGTGTGCAGAGTTAAGGCCAGAGGAAAACAGAAAAAATGCAGCCAAGCCCCTTTCAACATGCCCTTTGTGATCATGAACTGGTCCTATAAACCCTTCTGGCTGCTACCTTTGCTGTGTTCTCCCTGGGATTTAATACAGACAGGAATTTAATTACAAGCAGTGGCCCACCCAACCAGCTCCAATGGGTTCCTTAAAAGCCCTAGAACAGAGGGAGCTGGCCCAGCCCAAAATGGGGAACAACTGCTCTCTTCAAGCCCAAGCTGATGAGGGCCACGAGTGTGACAAATTCCTCCAAAGTAACGTTGCCACATTCTCCAAGCCAACATCAAATAAACCAGAATCTAAAGGAAAAACAGCGAGATATGTAATTCTGCCTTACAAAAGGCTCACAGATCAGTGCAGATCAGGCTGATATTCAATGCAGGCGACCACATGATTTGAATACTGAATTATGCAAAAACAATAGTAGCATAGATATTTGAGATGGAAGGAGACCTTTCAGCACATGGAATTGGTTTTTCTACTGGCAAAGGGAAGGCAGCATGTGTGTGTGCAGCAGCATGCAAATGTTTATTATCAATTATGCAGGCATTGTCACCGATTTATGCATTTATATATCTATATATTTATACATTTATATATCTGGGCTATTAATCAGCAATAGAGGATACATAAAGGATCAGGCTCTAGTGGTTTTAGAGTGGAGGAAGGAAGACTAGTGGGGCAAATTCAGTTGTGCACAGCAGGGATGGGAATACAAAGGGTACATAGTTGAACTGCAGTGGGGATATATTTCAATTGCACTGGGGAGAAGGATGTCCATCTCCCATAGAGTTTAGGGGACAGACTGGCACGGTGGCCACAAGACCCTGGCCACAGGATCATAGAATCTGGAAGTCAGAAAGGACCCCCATGGCCATTTAGTCCATTCCATCCATTAAAGCAATTTCCACCCTGACATACCCAACACGTGATCGTCCAGCCTCTGCCTGAAGACCTCCAAGGAGGGTAGGGAGGCCACCATCTTGTGGGGCTTCCCATTCCACTCTTGTATAGCTCTCCATCTTGCCTAAATTTACCTCCCTACACCTCCACCCATTATTCCTGGCTTTACCATTGGGACCAAATAGACCAAGTCTGATTCCTCTTCCATATGACTCACAAAACACTTGCAACATGGTTATCATGTCCCTTTGAGTCTTCTCTTCTCCAAATTAACCATGTCTAGCTCCTTTAACCAGTTTTCATGTGGCATGGACTCAAGACCTGGCTGCCCTCCCGTGGGTACTATTCAGCTTATCAGTGTCCTTTTTAACATGAACTGAGGCCACCAGAACTGAACACAATGCTCCCCATGATGTTAGAGGACTTTGTAGTAAGGTGTAGATATAAAAGCTTGGGAAGGCTCTCTCTGTCCCTTCACTTCCCCCACCCACAGGAAATAAACTAGAGCATGGTTTCAGCTACCTGTAGTTAGGTAGGGCTCTGCTGCAACCCTGGATAGAGAAAAGGTATTTGTACCTGAGGTTGCTAAAAATGTGGAGGAAACAGTGTGTGTGTGTGTGTGAGAGAGAGAGAGAGAGAGAGAGAGAGAGAGAGAGAGAGAGAGAGAGAAGGAGAGAGGGAGAAGGGGAGAGGAATGGGGAGGCAGAGAGGGAGGGGGTTATAGAAGACTATGTAGGTCACTAGGGGTTATGGGATTAAAATGTTTGTGATCCATCGTACTCCATGTTTTAATCAATACCTTAAGACTTCTTTCTGGTTTGGGTTTTGGATTTTTTTCAGGGAACGAGGGATAAGGTGGGACGAAGGAAGATCTAGACATGTGATTAAATAGGAATTCCCGGTGTGGAAACTCCACTTTTTCTTTAACATACAGCCTGGGTATGGAGAAGTAAATTGACTTGACCAGGATTGCCCAGACCATATATACCAGAGGCAGGACCTAAACCCAGGTCTTCCTCACTCCAAGGCCAGCCCTCTATACCATACTCTCTTTTAGGAATTTTCAGGGCTAAGCAAATTAATTTTTGTTCACTAGTTATTGTTACCATACACATCAGTTTCGTGGGCCTGAATCCTAGCATCTAATTAGGGATGAAGCCCCAACATGGGTTCCCCAGGATTGAAATGTCATTCGCAGAGACTATGCAGAAAATTGGTAAGCGTTAGATGTTCTGCACTGAATCAGGACACAATTGCAGAATGGTCACAGGCAATGAGTTAAAGATGTATTAAAAGGCAACTTCAGAGGATTTCCTTTTGCCTTGGTGTATGGGAAACAATGGCCTCTGCCATGCTTCTGGTCTATGCAGAGCTGGAGAACTGGGGGGACAGTTTGCAAAGGCTCCTGGCAGATGTTGAGTGTTAGCAGCAGGGAGGCTGAGGCAAACAATAGCAGCCTCTTCCAATAGCAGCCCCAGCTGCTCACCAAAGCACAGCCTTTATGTGTGCACAGCTTGGAACAGGCTGAGGGTTTGTACTTTGGGCTCTGCTCCATAAGACCAAATGAGTCCTTTCCTATTAGGAGGCAGCATCTGTGAATGAGGATGTATGGATACGTGTGCATGTATGCTTCTAATGTTCTTTGCAGGGCAGACATGTTTCTGAAAAGTCATTTGGAAATGGACTTTTTGAAAATCAAAACATTTTATCAGGGCACTAAGAGATTTCTCTTTTAAAGGACTCCCTTTAGTAAATCCTTCTGTAAAGCAAAGAATCATTTTGTAATGTATATAATCAATACTAAATTCATCAGTTGGGCAAATCTGAATTTTTCATACATTAGATTTGCAAACACACATACACTATACAAGTCATATTAATTAAGGGCATCCCCCAAAGATAGATTTATCTGGAGTAAATTGATATAACTGCCCTTCCTTGAGTTTATCATACTCTGTCTTCAAATATTGTGAATGTATTTTAATTGATGGTGCTTCTATATTCTCTATGCCTATTTCTTCCTTTATATAATTGATTTCCACCATTAATTATAGAATTCATCTGATCAAATGTCTGCCTCTTGAAATGTATCAAGTTGATAGGGAATCACTTGGAAATCTGCTTTTGCAGAAGCTTCCAATCTGCCTTATTTTCCCTTAACAAGATCAAACAAGGAGGTAGCATAAGACCATAAAAACAGTAAACAGAGATGTCTGATTAAACTAAAAGTGCCTCTTTTATTAAAGAGATAGCAGAAAGGAGCAGACATCTATTAGGGACACTTAGCCACTGGGAAGAGCTCGATATAGTTTTACAAATATTTGGCCACAAGATTTATGAAAGCCACAAAATGTGATGAAAGAATAGCAGGGTGAATAAATCATACGGTCTCACTGAGGCATGGGGTAAAGCTTCTCTTCAATAGGCTGCTCTGAAAAATGGGGAATTTGATGACCTGTGCAGTTCCAGCAAAAGACCTTAAAAAAACCCCACTTCTCACCAAATTGGATATAGAAGGTGGAATATTTTCCTGGTGAATTATTGATCCCTCTCTATTTTTCTCCTGAACTAAAGTTGCATGCTCTTTTGCTGTCTCAAATACACATCATAATTAATATTTCATGTTTCAATTATGCATTGGGAATGAATTCTGATTTTTCCTGACAAGAAATTCTACTTTTTGGCCAACTTTCTCTTTCTATAAAGATAGGGATTTGGAGAAGAGATAGAATTAGTGTTTATATGGGTGGCATTCATGGATTCAAATGTAAAGCAGATATTACCTAATAGAGTGTGTGTATGTTAGGCAAACATTAATAATCACTAACATTTGCACGTTGCTTTAAGGTTAGCAAAGCATTTTACATACATTAAGTCACTTGGTCCTCACAACCACCCTGAGAGGTACATGCTGCTATTACCTCCATCTTACAGCTGAGAAAACAGGCTGGGAGAGGTTAAGTGATTTGCTCAGTCACATACCTACTATCTGAGGATATGAGAACAAATTTGAACTCAAGGCCTGACTCCAGGTCCAACACTATCCACTCTCTACCGTACCACTTACCTGCCCTACTCAAATATATTGTTCACTTTCTATTTCTTATTACATATGTATGGGTGTAACAAGGGACTTCTATATTGTTTATCTGCATCGTATTCTGGGCAGCAAAGAAGGCCAGGGGCCAGGACTAGGTAAGCCAACAGAAAGCAAGGCAAGTGGGGTTCAGGGAAGGGGTAGCCATAAAGGCAGTGTAAGTTCACGAGGCTAGTTAGCCAGACAGAGACAGAAAACACCATATATCCAGGCAGAAAGAAGTTGAGTTCAGGGAAATAAATTAAGACAAAGAGGTCTAGACGGCCAGTGTCTAAATTCCAGGAAGAATGACAGCACCAGTGAGAGAGAAGCTCTTAGAAACAGACCACACTAAAGGTCTGGCCCCAGGGCAGACATGGTTTGTTTTCTGCTCAGTTCACACTGCCCTCAAGTACTTGAAAAGGTGACCCCATAGTTGTTCATTGCAGACAGGAACACAGAAGGATCCAAGAGGATAAAACACGGATTCTATTCCCTGTGGCAACAAGGGCAGGGGTATGGGGAGTGTTACCAGGAGATCTTCACGGTACCTATTGTCACACCTAGGAGTGAATTTGCCTTTTTCTGAAGGACATGGCTTTTGGGCACAAGTATAAGGGAAGGCCCAGTCCTATATGGCAGTTGGGTTGGTTGTGGGGTCACACCCTTATCTGGGTGACTAGGTGGTTCAATGGGCTTGGAAACAGAAAGACTCATTCTCATGAGTTCAAACCCAGTTTCAGATAGCTGTGTGGCCCTGTGCAAGTCACTTAACTTTTTTGCCTCAGCTTATCTAATCTGTAAAAAATGAGCTGGAGAAGGAGATGACAAACCACTCCAGTATCTTTACCAAGAAAATCCCAAAATAGGGTCACACAGAGTTGGACATGACTGAAAATGACCACACAACCCTCATCAAGCTTTCAGGTAAAAGCAACACTGGATGTGATGCACCTTGAGCCCTTGAGAAGGAGTGAGAGTCACAAGCAAGGACAGGGGTGTCTGGGGGGGCGGGGTTGAAGAAGGAGGGATACTTGGGATGCCTGGTGACTCTCAAACAAGTCTGGGCTGGGGGTGGGGGTGCATGATGCATCACATGCACATCCATGCAAACGCAGATCTGTCAGAAATCACCATCCCAAGCTCAGCTCCTAACAGATGCCCTTTAAAAGATCATTAAATCCCTAGCTGCATGATACAACTAAAAAGGCAAATATATTTTGACTAATCTAGTGTGAGATTTAACTGCTGGAAGGCTCTCAAAAGTGACTGACAGCAACCCTGCCTGCCTGTACTCTCCTGGAACTGCATTTACATAATTGCATAAAGTGATTCAAAATTGACCTCACACATAAAACCCAGCAACAGATGGCATCCGCATTTGATGGCGCAGGAAGGCACATTATGGAAATAGCCTGCTGAAGCAACAGAGCAGACTATTTTTTAAAGACTACAGAATTGGTAATCATCTAATTGGCTGCTACATGTATTCTCCTTTATGTAAATGACCATAAGCTATTTTGCAATCTCCTATAAGGTCTACAATTTACCTTTGAGCTTATTTACTTAAGTTGGAAGGGGGGATAGGGAGGGGGCCTTAGCAGAGAGAAGACTGTTATAATACTTTGCAGACCACACAATCAAATCCATCTCATTCATTATATCCCATCTCTATACTCATCTGTTCTGAATATAAATCTGTAATTGTCCTCAGACAGCTAACTTCTGCAGACCCACTGAAATTTCCCCTCATTGACGTGGATTTAGTATTGGGTAACACATATTTCAAGGCCATTTTGTTGAATGAATGTTGGATACTAATGGGATTTTAATTATGCAGGCTTGACAAGAGGGTTCAGCTTATTAGTGGGAGGCAGGGCTGCACTGAAATGGCATTTGTTCAATTCAGAGATCACAACCTTTGCCAGAGACAGAGAAAGAAACAGAGACAAAGAGACAGAGAGAGGGAGAGAGAGAAGAGAGGGAAGAAGAGACAGAGACAGAGAGAATGAGGGAAGGAGAGAGAGAAAGAGGGAAGGAGAGAAAGAGAAAGAGGGAAGGAGAGAGAAAAAGGACAGAGAGAGAGAGAGAGAGAGAGAGAATATTTCTAAGCTAAACAATATGTCCTTTCCTATAAGTCAGTGTGGATAGTGGAAAGGGAAGATGCGGATTTGAATTCTGACTGCTGCTTATCCCCTTCGTAATCTTAGGCTTCATTTGTACTCTGGGCTTCAGTATGTGGAGTTTGTTTTTTGTTTTTTGTTTTTTTTTTTTAAGCAATTGGGGTTAAGTAACTTGCTCAAGGTTACACGGCTAGTCATTATTTATGCGCGGGTGCTCATTTTCTGAGGCCGGATCTGATCTCGGGTCATCCCAACTCCGAGGCCGGCGCTCTTACTCACTGCACCACCTAGCCACCCCTTTTAGAGCAATTAGGGTTAAGTAACTTGCCCAAGGTTACACGGCTAGGTTTTTGTTTGTGTGGATTAAGTGTCAGAGGCCGGCTCCGAACTCAGGTCCTTCTGACTCCAGGGCCGGCGCTCTATTCACTTGGAGTTTTTTTTTTTAATGTCTTATTTTCTACAGGGAAAAGTATCCACCAGGATTAGGGCCTACATGGTTTAAGTCATTTCTGGGAAACTATCACCTATCCCCAGCCTTGGTTGCCCAAGAAGGTAACTTTGATTAAGCATTAATACCATTGGTAGTCCTATAGCCCAAAGAGATCAAAGAGGAGAAGGATCCCTATATACAAAAATGTTTATAGCTGCTCTTTTATGGTGGCAAAGAACTGGAAACTAGGGAGGGGGTGTCTATCAGTTGGGAGATGGATGAATAAATCATGGCATGTGAATGTGATGGAATGTTATTGCACCATTATAAATGATACAAGGGATAGTTTCAGGGAAACCTGGAAACATTTGTATAAACTGATGCAGAGTGAAGTGAATAGAACCAAAACAACAATTTATACAATAACAGTGTAAAGATAAACAACTTTGAAAGACTTAGTAACTATGATCAGCACAATGACCAATCAGTTCTAGAGGATGAATCATGAAGCATGCTGCCCACTTCCTAAAAGAGAATGTGATAGGCTCAGGGTGCAGGATGAAACATACATATTTTGGTCAAGGTCAGTGCCAGAATTTGTTTGGTTTGACTATGTATTGGTATTCAAAGAGCTTTCTTTACCTTGTTCCAAGGGATGGGGAGATGGAGGAGGGGAGAAGAGAGGTAGAAAGGAAAGAAAATAAATTTTTGTTTATTGTAAAAAATTATTTTTAAACAAAGTTTAAAACTTTCATTGAGCTTCCGATTAATTCCAAATGAATTTTTTTTAGAAAGATGGTGTTGGAAGCGGCTAGGTGGCGCAGTGAGTAAGAGTGCCCGCCTCGGAGTTGGGATGACCTGGGATCGAAACCAGCCTCAGAAAATGAGCACCCATACATAAATAATGACTAGCCGTGTAACCTTGAGCAAGTTACTTAACCCCAATTGCTTTAAAAAAAAAAAAAGATGGTGTTGATATGCTGCACCGATTAGAATTATAGGTCAAGACATTTCAAAGGTCCTTTTTTGTTCCCCAAGTCCCCTTCCTTACCTATCTGCCTCCAAACCCCTGCCCACACCTGTCACCTGCTCAGAAAATAGCATCCCTTTCTCCTCTTTTAAGATCCCCTTTACACAGAGTTTTCCAGTATTAACTGTACACATTCCCAACATCTCAACCCAGTTTCTAATCTGCTTTTTCTCTTCAATGTGCTTTTGTAATTGTGGTGATTAAGTTGATGGTTTTTTTTTTCTTTTTCTATTAAAATACTTGTTGACTGACTGACCCAAATCCTTCTTGGTTCCTACTATATAATAGTACCATTGTAATTTGTCTTTCAGTGACTACTAGTAGACAGCTTCCCTGCTTTTAAAGCTCTCTGGAAGAGGTTCTACAGCCTTCCCCACATAGAAGTTGTCTTCCTGAAAAGGCTCAGACAACAGAGGGATCCATCAATTGGGGCTCAAGGAGGGTTTGCTTTGCTAGCCAAGGTCAACCTCAGAGAAGAGCATCACCAGCCACCCTGTTTGGCTGCCTTTGTCTTCCTTGCCCTGAGAAGGAGAGAACAGAAATCAGGAACAGTTAGCAGATGCTTTAAAGGTAAGTGACAAAGGACAATACTATGAACACTACTGGCAAAAGGAAAATCAAGCAGTTCAAATCAGTTTGCTTCTTCACTCCTTCCAGAAACAAGACCTTCCAAGCTGCAGTGCACTGCCAGGATTAATGAGATGATGCTGGCCAGGCTCATGGATGAAGGCTGCAAAGCTGAGCCTCTGTTTGCTCAGAGTCTGGCTAGGCTCATTATTCCCCAAGGCTATTCCCTTGCCCCCAGCTCACCTCGGGACTGAGTTCTGGAACCATTTAAAGCTTTCTGGGTGGCAGCCCTGAAGGTGACCAGAAGGTGGGGGAAAGAGGGCTGAGAAGAGGGTTGTGGGAAGGTCTCATCTTCCAACAGGAAGCTACTCCTGATGGAGACTGACTCAAGCGTATGGAAACTTTCTTAACACTTCAAAGACTGGTCACATTCTACGTACACTCCAGCGCTGTCCTTTTCACTGGCCCCTCTCTCCCCCCTGAGACTCTCTCTAGACCAATGGCCTTCATTGCATCTTTATCATCTGTTGTACTCTCTCCATCTCATCTCCAGCATTCTTCTCTTCCAGGCCAGAGTAGGACTTCACATAGGATGTGGAAAGATCCCAAAGCCTGGAGCCTGGAGTAGCTCCAAGGAGCTTTCTGGTTGGACTCATTTTCATCTTATTTCTATCTCATGTTCTTCTCTGTCCCTTGACCCCCTTTCGGTTTTTACCTCCATCTCTCTCTCTCTCTCTCTCTCTCTCTCTCTCTCTCTCTCTCTCTCTCTCTGTCTCTCTGTCTCTCCCTCTGTCTGTCTCTGTCTCTCTCTCGAAAGCAACAAGTCTTTTTTTAAAAAAGCATCACAAGCTAATGGATGAACCAGGGTTCCCCCAATCAGGAGGCAGCTAAGTAGGGCAGTAAATAGAGAACAGAAACTGGAGTCAGGGAGACATTTACTAGCTGTGTGACCCTGGGCAAGCCCCTCAACTTCTGTTTCACTCAGCTTCCTCAACTGCAAAATGGGGATAATAATAACACCTTCCTCCCAAGTTTGTTGTGAGGATTAAGTGAGATAATCTTTGTAAAGTGCCTGCCATGGCACCAGGCACATAGTAGGCACTCTATAAAGGCATGTTCCCTCCCCTTCCCCCTCTCCCTCCTATCAGCTGCTTTGCTGATAGAGCTCACCTGGCTCATGGACCAAGGCAAAAAGCAGTATGCTCTGTAGGCAAAGGACTTCAGTTCAAGTCTGGTCTGAAGAATACACGTCTGATGCTTACTATATGCATGACTTTGGCCAAGTCACTTTCTCATCCCGGGTCTCATTCTCCTCATCCATAAAATGAGGGGGTTCCAATAGATGGCTTCTGAGCTCCCTTCTAGCTCTGGACATACATCACCCAAGTCTAAGATCTCAGATTTCCAGGGGATTCTGATTGAGCAGAGGAGCCCTTCAATGTCTCCAAGAAAATTTGCATCATCAGCATTTGCCACCTCCCCATAATAAGATTTCTCAGAAATCAAAACTAAGTTTAAAAAAAAAAAGGTTGGGATTCACTTGGGTAAGACACAGAAAGGGAATTGGCAGACCATAGGTTCAAGTTCTAATGTTGTTTGTATCAATGACTTATACCGATGACCTTGAGCAAGTCACACTTTCCTGCCTCCTTTGTTGGCTCTAGTCTGATGCAAGAAAGGCCCTCCTTGGCAGAAGATAATTTACCCCCCCAAAAAATTGTTCTTGTTACCATTTTCTCCTTTATACCTGAACTAAAGACCAGAGAATATGCTTCTGATCCTAGTTCCCTATCAAATGTACATAGTGCCTGAATAAGACTCTGATTGTATTCTCATGTCCTCTTCTGAGAATAAGCATCTGGTGGTTTGGAGTTTTTCTGATTTCTTTTTAAAGGAACCAAATCCTATTCCTCACTATGCCTGCTGAGGGATAAGGCTAGATGTCTCACTATACTCTAGAGAAGAACACTAGATCTGAGATCTTGTGAAGCTGTACTCTTCCCCCACTAATTTAGGACCTAAGTTTCATTAAACCCTTTCATATATGAGTAAGACACTCAGAAAGTGCTTTTCTCAAGGACATCCATTGTGTAACTTCTCCCCAACCCTACTAACCTTAGATTCAGAGGGAATCAAAATCAGAAGGCTGATCTTTGTGGTTATTCCTAGTGTTTGAAAACAAAAGCCTGTTCATTTGGAATAAGATATGAATTTGCATTTGCTTTCTTAGATTGCCTACCCCTCCCCCCTTTATTTTCCAACAAATAAAACAAACCCCCAAATAAGTCCCCAAAAGGGAGAATATTAATTTTGAGATTTCAGCTCATTTGCACACTGCCCCAAATGGAAATGACAATACCGCTATGAACACAAGTATTTGGAACTGGTTGCAATAGTCTGAATCAATAATAAAAGGCAATTGAAATACAAAATGATCATTTTTCCTCTAGGAAGAAAAACTGGTGTGTTCTCTTTAACAAAAGTAGACACACTAAACCAAGCAGACACATAAATAACACAATAGAACTTACAATGTGAATTTGTGAGCAGGGGCTAAAAAAAAATCCATTTTTAGCTACTCTGCTATTTAATATGATGCCTGAGGGGCAGAGCCATGGAGGATGAGCTAAAGCACTCAAGGTACATTTCTGCCATCTAGTGGATAAATACATAAATAACACATTAGACAGAGGAAAATGGAGACCTGGAGAGAACAAAAGGAACAACACCATTTGTGGACAGCATATTGAGATACCCCAGAAAAACTTGTCCTGTTCCTTTTCCCTCCCCCGCTTACACACATAGAGAAGTAGAAAACACTGGGCTTAATACCAACCAGAAATTTAATTGTCATTGCTACCACTATTTCGGGCTTAATAAAGCTCCAAATGTCCTTCAAGCCTCATTATTCCCTCTAATTTCAAAGGTTAGATGTTCAGATTTCTGATAAGGGTGACCAGGGCATGTTTTTCCCTGAAAAAATTAGGTAGAAGGCTTCAACGTTTCCTTCCAACTCTAAATGTGTGATCATATGATGCAATGAAAAGGGTATGGAAATAGACCTAGTAGTAGAAAAGAGCCAATATGTTCTAAGATGTTTATAGTGCTCTCTTTGTGGTGGCAAAGAACTGGAAATTGCTGGGGTGGCTATCAGCTGGGGAAGGACTGAATTATATGTAGTATATTGTCATGGTGGAACACTACTGTGTTATAAGAAATTAGGAGATTGTTGATCTTAGAAAAACATGGACATGGGGTGGCTAGGTGACGCAGTGAGTAGAGCGCTGTCCCTGCAGTCAGAAGGACCTGAGTTCAGATCCGGCCTCAGACAAGTAACGCACACAAACAAAAACCTAGCCATGTGACCTTGGGCAAGTTACTTAACCCCAAATGCCCTCCAAAAAAAGAAAAAACAAACAAACAAAAAAGAAAAACATGGACAGACTTGCATGAAATAATGAAGAGAGAAATTAGCAGAACCAAGAGAACATTGTATACAATAGCAGCAATATTGCTTTAAGACCAACTTTGAGTGACTAAGTCATTTTGACTATTACAAATACCCAAATTAAGTCCAAAGGACCTATGAAGGAATATAGCATTCAGAGAAAGAACTGATAAATAGAAGTATATATAGAATGATTTTACATATATCGACACACACATATTTGTCTAATGGCCGTCTAATGGCAGCCATCTCTAGGGCAGAGGGTAAGAAGGGAAAAAAAGAAATCTATGTGATAAATTTATTAAGTATTTAAAAGGAATAGCAAGTTACACATAATAGACTACTATGTTGTGGAAATGCTTGTTTTATTTCATAAATTAAAAATAAAATTTAAAGAAAGTTAAAGACTATGGAATTCTCTGCATATGATTTCTCTCCCACTATGGTTGGAAACCCAATCCCCATGAGCAATATTAAGGCAATTGTGAGTCATGAGTAAATGACAAACTAGTGGAATTCCCTTGATTTTATTATGCTATTTTCTTAGTTCAACTCAACCTTTATTAAAGAACTGAGGAAATACAGACAAAAATGAAACCACCCCTGCCACAAGGAGGTTATATTCTGTCGGAGAGGATACAAAATAAGGATACAAGTACAAAGATAAGTAAACACAAAGTTATTTCAAAAGGTCAAGAATGCTAATAATTAGGGAAATCAGGAGAAGGCTCTGCCAGGAGATGACACATGAGTTAGGCCTTGAAGAAAATAACAGGTTCTAAGAGATGGAGTTGAAGAGGAAGTAAATTCCAGGTGTGGAGGACAAAAGTATGGAGGTAGAAAAAGGAACTTCATCTACAGGGAACAGCTAATAGGGTAGTTTAGTAGGATAATATTTGAAAGGAGAGTAATATGAAATGAGACTAGAAAGATAGGTGAGAACCAGACTATGGAAGGATTGAAATACCAGATTGATGCTTTTGTCATATGGCAGCAGGTAGCCCCTGAAGCTAGGAGGTAATGTGGATAGAGCACTGGGCAAAATCTGAGATCAAATTCAGCCTTAGACACTTACCAGCTGTGTGACCCTGGGCAAGTCACTTAACCCTGTTTGCCTTAGTTCCTCATCTATAAAATGAGAGAACACAATGGGGAAGAAAAGACAAACCACTCCAGTATCTTTGCCAAGAAAACTACATGGGGTCATGCAGATTCAGACACAACTGAGCAAAACAGTCCCTGAAGATTTTTGAGCAGGGGAATAATACGGTCAGATCTGTGTTTTAGGATTGTTAACTCAGGAGGTGTGTGAAAGATGGATTAAGAAGGGGACAGATCAGAAGCAGGTGGAACAAGTAGTAGCTATGGTAAGAGTCTAGGCAGTTAAATAATAGTTCCTTAGATATAGTAGG
This sequence comes from Gymnobelideus leadbeateri, assembly GCA_011680675.1. Lineage (NCBI taxonomy): Eukaryota > Metazoa > Chordata > Mammalia > Diprotodontia > Petauridae > Gymnobelideus > Gymnobelideus leadbeateri. The sequence goes on along the minus strand of WOXC01001383.1, from coordinate 166,910 downwards.
TGCTTAATAAATGTTTGATGAAAGAATGAACAAAATAACATTTTTTATTTAGAAGAGGAAAGGAGAAGGCAGGGAGATCTTTTTTCTCCTCTGCAAATCTACAGTATAGATGGATAGATGGATGGATAGATAGATAGATAGAGAGATAGATAGATAGATGGATGGATGGATAGATGGATAGATGCATGTGTGGATGGATAGATAGATAGATAGATAGATAGATAGATAGATAGATAGATGGATGGATAGATAGAGGCACATTTGTATATGTGTATATACAAATTACATTACATATGTTTGCATATGTATGTATCTGTGCGCATGTGTATGTGTGTGTACGGTTGCCACTTTCTTTCTCATCCTTTTTTTCCCTTTCCTAATAGCTAAAAGCAATGTCTTCTATGGGTGATTTCCCAGGGGTCAGTTTGGGATGGGCCTGAGGCTATGTGTACCCAGAGCTCCAGGCTAATTCCAGAGAAGTCTGTTTTTCCTTGTGCTGCTCAGTCCTTAGCCTGATTGATCTTGCCCAGTCTTCTTGTAAGTAGAGTAAGCCCCTCTGCCCCCACTCCAATCCCTGACCTTAAAGTAGCCAGTTCCCAGAACATCCTAAGCCTTACAGTGTTTCTTTAAAGAGGTTCCAAGTGCCATTACTTTTATTCTATAGATGGAGTTATAAGGAATACATGCCATGTATAGAATATATGCTTCCTGAGAGCAGAGATTGTTTCATTTTTTGGTCTATGTATCTCCAGCTCCTAGCATCATGCCTAGCACATAGTAGGTGTTGAATAAATGTTTTCTGATTGATTACTACTGCCTGTATAAATAATTAAATGGTATACTCACTGGCCAAGGTTTTACTTTAGATCCTAAATCACTAAGGCACAAGAAATAAAAGAAACAATTTAAGAAGTATCTTAATGTGACTCATAAACTTGCTCTCTATCACCCTTAACACATTCCATCATAAAGCAAACATGTCTCTATCCTGTTTTGAAAGAGCAACTCTCACCTCACTCCTAACACTGGCCAGGTTCTAGAAATATCCAAATCCCTGAATCTCTTAACACAAGTGTGCATTGAGGATGAAATCAAGGGCAAGAGTCTGAGGTTGGGGCCATCATCCAAAGGGGAAGATGTCTGAGGCCTAGAGAGGAGAAGTAACAGTAACTCATCCAAGGTTACACAGGTAGACAAAAAGTAAGTAACACAGGACTAGAAAGCCAGTTCTCTTGACTCCCAGTCTTGGGCTTATTCCACCAGAAAGCCATGGTCATACTGTAAATCCAATACAATAAACACAAGCTGTGACCCCTGACTAGTGCTGGAGAAGGGCTTTCCCGTACTGGGCCCAAGATTATGAAATCTCATGTTTGACGCACATGACCATCACTCTCCCTTCCTCCATGGTTGACAAACAACGTGATATACAATTTAAGAAGTATTTTAATGTGACTCACAAAAACAAACTATGTCCTGTTTCTAGTCCAACAACTAAAAATATCCCTCAATTAGAACTTTAGCTTTCTTTGTGCTCTCTCAGAACACGAGCTTCCTTTCAAGTTTAGAAACAGATAATTTAGACATTTTAAATCATCGAACATTCTAAGAAGCCTGTCACTCCCAACTGAAGCAAAAGAGTGAGACACATGAAAGGGCTTTGCTGGATGTCTCTGACTCTTTAGAAGTTAATGTTTAAGTCACACTTCTGCCTTTACATGAGACAGGGTGGTGCAGTGTCTAGAGCCCTGGATTTGGAAGCAGGAAGATCTGGGTTCAAAGTCTGCCCCTTACATTTCCTGGATACAAAAGAAGATCATCACTTTCCCCATCTGTAAAATGGGTTTCTTGATATCCATTCTGCCTATCTCATGGACCAAGTGAGATACTGTAAATAAGGTGTTTGCAAACTCGAAACCACCATAAAAATGTCAGTTACTATTATTTAGGGTACCTAGATGGTGCAGTGGATAGAGTGCCCAGCCTGGGGTCAGGAAAACTCATCTTCCTGAGTTCAAATCTGACCTCAGACACTTACTAGATAAGTGACCCTGAGTAAGTCACTTACCCCTCTTTGCCTCAGTTTCTGCCTCTGTAAAATGAGTTGGGGAAGGAAATGGCAAACCATTCCCATATCTCTGCCAAGAAAACCCAAAATGGGGTCAGGAAGAATCTGACAGGGCTGAACAACACTATTATTTATCTGTTGTTTGACAATTGCTAAATAATGTGGTTATAAACGTATTTGCATGGAAAACAAATATGTAATAGTTCAAGGTCATGCTCTGACTACTATCAGTATTATCTAGCTAACCTTACCATTAATCACAGTAGCCTGGCTAATAGCTAACAGAGAGTGCTTATCCATTAAGGGGAATTCAAGAGGCAGGAGTCATGGACTGGAATTGCTGGTCTTTAGTGATGCAATGCAGTTAGGTAGTACAGTATATATAGAGCACTGGGTTTGGATTGAGAAAGATACAGCTTCACGGGTTCAAATCTGGCCTCACACACTTCCTAGCTATGTGACCCTGAGCAAGTCACTTACCCTTTTGACCACAGTTTCCTCACCTGTAAAATGAGCCAGAGAAGGAAATGGCAAACCATCCCAGGATCTTTGTCAAGAAAACCCCACACGGGGTCACAAAGAGATACAATTAAAACAACCAATAACAGCAACAGTGATGTACATCAGTGCCAATTGCATTACAAATTTCTGGATTCCACCAAGATTCAACATTAACTGTAATATGGACTTCAGCCAAACATCTATTACTGGCTTTGTTTTTGGATGCTACGGGAGACTGCCACTTACCTGGGTGTAAATCAAACCCATAGATTGACTCACTGTCCTTTCCATATTGGGTGGGCAGGGGTCAGACCCTTGACAGAACTCATTTTCTGCAAGGACCAAAGTGGCCCTTTACTTTTTCACCCCATGGACTGCAGGTCAAGTTGCTTCCTTCCTTTCTCCCGTAGTTCCACATCGGGCTTGTATCTCTGCTACTCTTGTTCATGAGCTGTCACTATCCATTCTATCTGATTCAAGATTCTCCTTCACCAAATTTTTGTGGTGCTCACAAAGATGCAAATAATATATAATAATCAGCAAAATCACATAATGAAATCTAATAGAAGCATGGCAATGCAAACCCTGTGATTCTTAGGATGGTCATAACCGAGTTGCTCCTCTTTCAAGTTGACTGGGCCTACCTTGAGTGCCACAGAAACACTGCCCATCATACCCCAACTCCCAAAACCAGGTCTCTCACTAACTTCCCAGTTACAAGCTCCATGTCATGGCTCACTAGTTCCCTCTCCTGGTTTCTCCTTGCCAGTATCTCTCTTCTTAGCTGGTGTGCTGGGTTGCTCAGCTCAGGACTTTTTTTTCCCTTCTGACTATAGAGTTTTTGTTTTGTTTCTGCTTTTGAGGGCTTATTACTAAGCTTAAGGAAACACTTATGGACTTAAAACAACAAATTAAAGCAAAGTTACTTGTCTCTCTGCAGTCTATCCCCCTCCTTTCAAGGACAACTCTCCTGGCCTTCAGTCTTGCTTACTGCTGTTTATCCTTCATTTTCAAAGAGGAACAATAACATCCCAATGTTGGAGTAAAATACCGGATGATGGGTGATATCTTAACATGCGCAGGAACTGGATTTAAGTGAGGCAAAGTTGCACAAAGTCATCAGCCTCACTATCTCTTCCAAAGTCATTGAAATCCAGTGGCAGAACAAAAGCCTAGACAACTGGCAGTATCCCAGAATGCAGTGGATGACCTTGGTATCTTCAGTGTCTGACCAACCCTTAAGTGCCCCACAGTGCACTAGAACTTTTTGTTCTCATCTGCCCGTTCTTCTGGAGGAAGTCTCGACGTGCTTGGGGTAGACATCACCCTAACTTATTGATGGATTTGAGACCTGTCAGTTCTCCTTACAATCTGGTTTAGCCTACCTGCTGAGACAGTTTTCCCAGGGTGTGGTTGCAGCACATTCTATAGCTTCTTGGAGCCATAAGTAAGAATTGCATGAAAAGTGGATAGCAAAGACAGATGAGTAACCCTGAAAAGCAAGCCTTCATATCAAAGGTGCGAGTCCTCCATGAACACCCCGCTTGCTTAATAAAGAAACATGGAAGTCCTATGCTTGGCCCCTGATGACCTGCACAAGAAAACTCCCCCCTATCAATGGCAGTACCCATCTGGTCTGCAAAATTTCTTCTTCAGGACATCATACTTCCTTTACCAACTTATGAATCATTTCTTTCACCTTTCTAGAGATGTAAACAACTCTGACCCCCTGAAGTTCTTTCTGTCTCTCTGTCTTCCTTGAGACCACTGCAATCTCCTTCCCTGTTGCTTCCCAGCTCCGGACCTCCCAAAACTTACTCTTTCCTTTCTCTTATTCAAGTCTGTGCCCCTGGTGGAACTCCCTGGCCTTCTGGACCCTTTGGTAGACAATGGGTACCTTTTCTTGGCCCAGATCCTCCTTCTATCTTCCTCTCTCTGTTCAAATACTACATGACTCTTTCCACAGGAATATTTTTTCTAAAATTCATATTCAACAATAGGGAAAAGAATACCTTGAACAAATTATAAACAATGATAGACCATTCTTTCAACCAATAAGTCAGAGAGAGATGACATACAAGGGTGGGTGGAAAGAAAATTATATTGCAAGTTGGAGACCATTCATTGGAATCCTGATGGCTCTTAATCACTACTAGTGCTTGCTTTGACAAATCATTTCACCTATTTCTTCATCTGTAAAATGGGAGGGCTAGATTGATTTCTAAAGATTCCTTCCAGTGATAGATCCTGTGAATTATCTGTACCATTACACAAGCCATCAGACACTCCCCCTTTTTGCTATTGCTTCTTAGAATTCCTCAGTTCCCTCAAAGCCCAGGTTCAGTTCCTTCCTTCCTTTGAGGGATCCCTTCTTGATCCCTCCCCCATCCTAGGAAATCCCTTTGTATTTGTTTTTTTTAAATATATATTTTGAATTAAATAACAATAAATGTGTAATTTCCCCCAGTAGAATATAAAATTCCTTGAGGTCAAAGACTATTTAACAATTTTTTGACTTCATATCCTCAGTGCTTAACAGGATAGTTGGCATACAGTCAGAACATAATAAGCACCTGCTGATTTGATTAGCAACTATACCCTAATGGAGTGATTTCAGGACTTACCGGGAGCCCTGCTATGCCCCTCCACAGTTAAGGTCTGAGCTTAACCCTTCCCTTTCTGTAAGATCCAGCTCAGATGCCGCCTCTTCCATGCAGCCTTTCTTGATCTCCCTAGCTGGAAATGACCTTTCCCTCATCTGATCTCATATGATTGTGCCTGGTTGGAGATTTCCTCTGCACCTCCCACATTGTACCTTGTTTCACCTTCATATCCCACCCAGTCACCCACCTAGCCCAACATGCCATCCCCCTGTTACTGATGCCTCTTTTCCTTCCCCAACCTTTTTCTATTCTCTCTGAGAACGGAACTATTCAATTAATAGTACCGTTGTTTCTGGAAAGGGTACACCAATGAACTGCCCTATATATTAACTTACTATACTGGGCAATCCAAACCAAAACTTTATTCCCTGGCTAACATTTCCCTGCTTGTATTTCATATAATAGAGTAATCATTTATTAAGCACCTACTATGTGCTAGGCACAGTGCTCAGTGATAGGGATGCAATTTTTTTAAAGTCTCTGCCTTCAAGGGGCTTACAATCTAATGGGGAAGATCATACACAAAAGGAAGGGGGACCCAGAGGGGGATGATAATGATGAGGGTGATGGGTTCAAAACTACAAAGAAACTAGTGGTAAATGGAGAGATGGCTGGGATTTTAAATCCTCTTTAAAGGAAGGCTATGGGATAAGGTTTTTACTTTGCCTTTCAACCTTCCAATTATAGGAGCAGAAGCAACTGAGAGTATTGATGAGCACCCAAACTGAAGCAACCTCCATGACGCTGGGTGAAGAGCTCGGGGGTGGAGGAGGGTTGATGGTGGTGGTAGAGCTGAAACAAAGCAGAGCAGCTGGTGGCAAATGAATTTGAATGAATTTTCAGTTCAGTTTTCAGTCACATCCAACTCTTCACGACCCGATTTGAAGTTTTCTTGGCAGAGATACTGGAGTGGTTTACCATTTCCTTCACCAGGTCATTTTACAGATAAGGAAACTGAGGCAAACAGGGTTAAGTGACTTGCCCAGGGTCACATAGCTACTAAGTGTCTGAGGCCAGATTTGAATTCAGAAAGATGGGCCTCTTGACCACAGGCCTGGGATTCTATCTACTGTAGCACCTAAGGGCCCTAAACGAATGAATAAAAAGCCATTTATTATGCTCTTACCTCAAGTCAAAAACTATGCTAAGCACTGGGAATTCAGATAAGCAGTCCAAGATTCCAATGAGATTCCATTAGGAGATAATATATATAAAGAAGTGACAGCCATGGAAAGGTGTTTTGGTCTGGGAAATCATAGGGATGGTGAAGGGAGCCCCAGGAGTGTGTCCATCAATACATACTTTCTAGAAGCATTGGTAGTATTGATTGAATAACTACTGGTAGTATTGATTGAATAACTATTTCAAGAGCAAGAGATAAAAAAGTACGGAGGAGAAGAGACAGGGTAGAAATAGACAGAGGGGAATGTTGAGAAGATAATCAGAATAGACACTTAGATGGAATGTGCAGCCTGACTTGAGGGCTGGAGCAGACTAGGTATAGTAGACAAGATGTATTTGTGATGGTTTACTAACCGATCAGGACAGTGTGTTTTGTCTTCTCTTATCTGGATTAAGTTCCTTGAGGACAGAGACTGTTTTTCTTCTTTTTTTAAACAAATGCTTTATTAACTTCTGTTTTACATCATTCATTTCCGCCAGATTTTGTGTTACAATCATTTTCCCCCCATTATTCCCCTACCCACCATCCCAGAATAGCAGTCCCACAAGATATCACTCCCTCCAATCTGCTCTCACCCATATCTTCTCCCATACCCCCTTCGAGCAAGGTAATTAGAGCAAGGTAAATCACTGTGCCCCGATGCCTGCACATCTTATCTCCCAATTACATGCAAAAGAGTATTAGTAATAGTATTTATATATATTTGAAACATTTAATTTTAAGACCTCAAATTTCAGATCCATTCCCTTCCTCCTTTGTCACCCATTCCTTCTGGGAAGATAAGTAATTCAGTATATGTTGTACATGTTTAGCTCTGCAAAACATTACAATAGTAGATATATTGTACAAGGCTACTTATAATTCCCTCCCACCCATCCCACCCCCTACCTGGTCCATTCCCTACTTGATCCTGTACCTCTTCTATAGTGGGTACTTCCAACCTCCCCTCCCCCCAAGAATGCCCTCCCATCCATCATCCCTCCTCTCATCCCCCTTCCCCCTATTCTGCTGCCAGTTGAGATATCCCATTTAGTATGTATGTCATTCTCTCCCATTCAAGGAGAATGTGGTTTTGCCTCTTTGCCTTCCTATTCTTCCCCTCCCCTGCAGCCACTTCCCCTTCTTCTAGATGAGATAGTTTACCCTACCCTGTCTCTCCCCATCTCCTCTTGCCACTTTCCTCTATCACCTCATAATTTCACCCCTTAAGTATCATCCCTTCCCAACAAACTCAACCTATGCCCTCTATCCATGTATAACTGTAAACATATATACACACATTCACATATGTATTCAAATGACCATACACCCTTCTTCCATTATTTTCATAATGAGAGAGGTTTCATCAGTCACAGTTATTGTTTTTCCATGTAGGAATGTAAATAGTTCAACTTTGATAAGTTCCTTTTGATTTCTTTTCCATGATTACCTTCTCAGGCATCTCTTCCTTCTTGTGTCTGAATGTCAAATTTTCTATTCAACTCTAATTTTTTTCCTCAAGAATGCTTGGAAGTCCTCTATTCCACTGAATGACCATATTTTCCCCTGAAACAGGATACTCAGTTTTGCTGGGTAGGTGATTCTTGGGTTCAGTCCCAGCTCTTTTGCCCTCTGGAATATCATATTCCATGCTCTTTGATCCCTCAGTGTAGAAGCTGCCAGGTCCTGGGCTATTCTGATTGTGTTTCCACAATATTGAAATTGATTCTTCCTGGCTGCTTGTAGTATTTTCTCCTTGATCTGGGGATTCTGGAACCTGGCTATAATATTCCTGGGAGTTTTCTTTTTGGGATCTTTTTCAGGAGGTGATCTGTGGATTCTTTCAACCTCTATTTTGCCCTCTGGGTCTAAAACATCAGGGCAATTTTCCTTGAGAATTTCTTGAAGGGTGATTTCTAGGTTCTTTCTTTGATCATGGCTTTCAGGTAGTCCAATAATTTTTAAATTGTCTCTCCTGGATCTATTTTCCAGATCAGTGGTTTTTCCCATGAGATATTTCACATTGCCTTCTAATCTTTCATTTGTTTGGGTCTGCTTAACAGCATCTTGATTTCTCATAAAGTCATTAGCTTCCATTTGCTCCAGTCTAACTATGAAGGAATGAATCTCCTCAGTGAACTTTTGAGATTCTTTTTCCATCTGGCAAATTCGGCTTTTTAAGGCATTCTTCTCCTCATTGCCCTTTTGGGCCTCCTTTGCCATTTGAGTTAGTCTATTTTTTAAGGTGTTGTTTTCCTCAGTCAGGCTGTTGACCCTCATTTCATACTTTTCCTGCATCCTTCTCATTTCTCTTCCCAATTTTTCCTCCACTTCTCTTATTTGATTTTCAAAGTCCTTCTTAAGGTCCTCTATGGCCTGTAACCCGCTCATATTTTCCTTTGGGGATTTTGGAGCAGGATTTCTGACCTCACAGTCCTCCTGTTCTATGCTTCGATCCTCTTTGCCCCTAAAATAGGAGTCTAATGTTTCATTTTCCTGTTTATTTTGTTTCCTTTGCCTTGGCATGTTGCCACTTAATTACTTGATTTTGGGGCTTGTTGCCACAGTAGGACTCTGCCACCAGACAGGGGAGCTTCTGCCCCGAATGTGTGGGGGGACAACTTCCATTTCTGGCAAGCTGGATACCCTCCCCACGACCTCCACCCCAGACCCCAATCCAGATCCAGGGAGGTTAAAGCAAGAGTGATTACCCCCCAATACTGATCACTGGATCTCCCTACAGTTCACAGGCCAGGAGCTGGAGCTGCCACTGAAAACTACAAAATGGCACGTCTCCTCAGCGGCTTTTAGCCCCCAGGGGAGGAAGCCGACGTGTTCCCCAAATATTGGCCCCAAAGCCCATAGGGCCCTAACCTCTCACTTTGTCCTAGGCATGTCTGTATTGATAATTCCGGGATTGCCACAGCTGCTAGTGTTCTGGGGTCTCTCCAGCTGGCTGCTGGCCTGGACGCCCTGGGGTTAAAACCGGGGCTCTGGCGGACCTGGGCTCAGCTCTCCACATGCTGTGCACTGTGCTACCAGCTCCCAGACCACTGCGCTGGTCCTTCCTGCAGGGCTGCTGGGCTGTCCTCAACAGGAGGTTAGCTTCTCTGTGTTGTTTTGTGGGTGCTGGGGCTCCAGAAGTTGTTCAGAGTCCCCTTTTACATAGTTTGGAGGTGATCTGGGGGGAGAGTGCCTTGGACGTGCTGTTTCTACTCCACCATCTTGGCTCCCTGTTTTTCTTTTTTATTCATATTCTCAGTGCTTATAACAGTGCCTGACACATAATAAGTACTAATAAATGCTTGCTCATTCATTCATTCATAATTCCTTAAAAGCAGGGACTGTGTCATATTTCATCTGAGACCCCTATCAACTGGCATAGTGTATTTAATAAATGTTTGATGAATTGAGTTCATTTGATTCTTATGGAAAAGGCCTTGATCCCTGCTGAAGTGTAAATGTCCTTGGTGGACAAAGGATTTTATAGAATCATAGAATTTTAGAGATTATCTAGCCCAACACAATTTTATGCAGGGGAAACTTAAACCTAGCAACCCACAGTTACCTGTCCAAAGTCATATAGCCAGTTCAGAGAAGTAATAATCACATAGTTAGCTGAATTCTAATGCTTTGCCTGGCCATAGCAGGTACTTAATAAATATTTATTGCCTGACTGGTTTCTAAATAATGACACAATGGAAACCAAAACCCAGTGTGTTCTTTCAACTGTAATATCCTACTTCTGTCATTCGTCATTTACACCTTTACATGGAAGATCTGAGAGCAGTTTGTTGCTGTTGTTTTTTGAGGTATCAGGGTTAAGTGACTTGACCACGGTCACACAGCTATTAAGTGTCTGAGATCATATTTGAACTCAAATCTTCTTGACTCCAGGACCCATGCTTTTATTCACTGCACTACCCAGTCGCCCCTAAGAGCAGCTTTTGATCTGAATGTTGGGTAGGGGAGAAAATTGAGGTGCTAGACCCTAGTGGTATGCCTGGGAAAAGATTATGGAGCAGGGTAGGGAGCCTGTGGTCTAGAAGCTGCATGTGGCCCTCTAGGTCCTCTGTCCTTAAAGGGTTGCACTTGAGGACCTAGATAACTACATGCAGCCTCAAGGCTGCAGGCTCCCTACCCCTGGTATAGAGCACAGATAGGCTAAGAGGCAACATGGCATAGCATCTAGAAAGCCAGCTTTAGAGACAAGAAGACCTTGGTTTGATTTTTGCCTGTGAACTGTGCTGTCTGTATTATATAGTGACTCCCATCCTGGCAACTCTCCAAGGTTCTAAGTGACAGAACAGGTGCCAATCTGCATCAATACAGGGAGTTTCCTCTGTGTAAATTCCCTACAGTGATAAAATCAAAGTCAAGCGCAGAAATAACCCCCAAACCCCGCAGATTCGATATATAGCAATAACAATGCAAAGTGGTAATCAGGGTGGTTCAATCACTGTTCTCCACCCTAATCCACTACTGACTCATCTCCTAGGTGGTTTTCCCCAGTATAAACATTTTCTCCCTGCTCTAGAAAATTTTAACAAATGAATTCATAAATCTCTATCTTTTTTTTTTCACCTCTGAGCCCCCACCCAGGAAGAACAACATGTTTAGAACATAGGAGTTTTTAATCTATCACTGTCTAATATCCTGGGATACTTCAACGTCTTCTTCCCAATTAGTATACCCAAATTAGCAACACTTGTGGAGAACACCATTCATCACACATGCCTCTGGTAAATTTTTAAAACAAAGAAAAATGAATAAACTTCTGATGAACAGACTTTCCCTGTGACTGAAGGAAAAGATTTTAAGTTACCAAGAAGGGGAACAGAGGAAGAAAGAAAATAATCACCACTTTGGAGTCTGAGACCTGGGTGGTATCCATGAGAGAAAATCCCATTACTTTTCACACCCTATCACATCACCCATCCTCCCTCCCAGAATCCTGCTACCTTCTTCCCATAACAGATGCATCCACTCAGACTCCTATTCTCCTTGCTCTGTATCTTACATGTCTTTTCCGGTACTGGTATTCTATTTCTTCTTGTGCTTTATTTCTTTGGTACCCTAAGTGCCTCTTGCAGTATTCAAGAAATATCGATTCAATTCCATTCAATTTAACAAGCACTGACTGAGTACCAAGTACATACCAGGGATATCACAGGTGGATAACCAACACATGGCCAGTCCTTTGCGGCCTTTGGTCCTGCCCTTAGAGAAGTGTGCTGCAGTTCTCTGAGAAACAGCCCAGTAACAGTGATAGTCATGTTATGGGGACAGTATCCACAAAGAACAAGAGTGGCCTATCTGGGAAGATAATAAGGGTTATCAAATATTTCTTGTTGTTTAGTCACTTTCAGTCATGTCTGACTCTATGACCTCATTTTGGGGTTTTCTTGGTAAAGATACTAGGGTATTTTGCTATTTTCCTTCTCCAGCTCATTTTACAGATGAGGAAACTGAAGCAATCAGGTTAAGTGACTTGCCTAGAGTCGCAAGCTAGTAAATGTCTTAGGCCAGATTGGAACTCAGTTCCTCCTAACTCCAGGCCTGGCATTCTGTCCACTGCACCATTTAGTTATTCAGGTTATAAAATATAGCCTTCTGAAAAATATCTGAAGACCAGAAGGTTAGTAACATGGTACAGTGGAAAGTAGGTTAGATCTGGAATCATAAGACCCAGGTTCTAATCCCATCTCTCATGTTTACTATTTGTGAGACCTTAGGCAAGTCACTTAAATTCTCTGGGCCTCAGTTTCCTCTGATGGGGAAATGAGGGATTTGAACTAAATGGCCTCTGAAGTCTTTTTCTGTTCTAAATCTGATACTAATGTCCCCAATGCCTTCTTTCCTCCCTTCCTCCCTCCCTCTCTCCCTTCCTTCCTTGATTTCCTCCTTCCTTCCTCTCTCACTTTTTTCCTTTCTTCCTTCCCTTCCCTCCTCTCTTGCTTCCTCTTCTCTCCGTCCTTTCCTTCCTTCTTTCCCTTTCTTCCTCTCTCCCTCTCGTCCTTCCTTCCTCCTTCCTTCTCCCTCGTTTCAACCAAACTGAACAGTTTTCTATGCTTTATATCAGCATTGGATTTCCCACTTTTGGCTTTTTGCACACACAGGTGGCCCCCAGGCCTGGAATATGCTTCCTCCTCACAAACAACTCTTAGAATCCTTGGTTCTTTTAAGTTTTTCCTGATTTCTCTAGGAGTTACTGGTCTCTTCTCCTCAAAGAATATATTTATCTGTTTATTTATCTGTTTAAATGTTCTTTCTCCTCAGCAGAGTGGAAGCTTTCTAAGGGCAGTGACTTACTGTGGGATTTTTGCTCCTTGTATCTCTAGCAGTTAGCATGGTACTTTGCTCATAGTCAAGACATAATAAATGCTTGTTGAATTAAACTGAATTTCACACAGTCCTTTGTAAACCTTAAAATGCTGTATTAATGCCATCTACTGTTTTCTCTTTCCTAAAGCAGGTTGAAAATGTGGGCTCCCATTCTTTAGTACTAATTTTTCTTTGTCAATCTCCATCTCCTCAGTTATGAATTTCAGACCGTTCTTTACCTGCTAGAAATAAAAGTCGGTGGCAAAGAGTGTGGAAAGTATTTTAACGCACATGGGAAATAGCAGAAATGACTGAAGGAACTTTCCCCTAGTTATCTTGCCAAAAATCCCCCACTGAACCAATGCTTGGGGGAACGAAGTCAAGTAGGAAAATTTTCTGCAATGAAGTAGATTTCTTGCAAAGTGCCCAGATGACATTCTCTTCTTCTTAGAAGATTGCCCATCCAAAAAACAAAGTACCCCAAGTACAAGTCTTTGGACCTCTCTGAATCACATTTCAAATTATATGCATCGATCAAAAACTTGGGACAACATCCAAACTATGTCCTACAAAGAATTAACTATAACTTTACACTTAACTTCACAAAATATTCAGAGTTTCTCCCTACTTCTCCATCCTCAATCCCTCCAGGACTCCATCTCATCAACTTGAAAGGCAGAAAGCATTAGGATCACCACAGGGCTTAGGCCCTTCTCAGTTCCCTCCAGGTCCAGCAAATCTGTATTGCTTTCCTTACTTAGTTACCCTAAGAAGCTTAGGGGAAAGATCGCTTCTTATGTTATTTTAAATGTTAGTGCTTTCACCTCATGCAGATGGCAAAAGAAATGCAAAAAGAAGGAAAAACATGACTTCCATTTCTGGAGTGGGGGTAGAACATTTGTCTTAAATCAATTTTCAATTAATCACCACTAATGAGGGAATAAAAATATTTTTTAAAAATTTTAAATAATAAATAAAAGGAAATTTTTCTTTTAATTTTTGGGCAGAAAATAAGCTCTTGCACAGATAATTCCAGGTGAGTAAGCTGAGATATAATATATAATAACCTAGTAGCTTCTGGTCTCCTGCAGTTCTTCCTCACAGGATTCCACCATGTTACTTCATTTTTTTTAATGAAAGGAGGAAAAAGGAATCTTAAAGGCAATAAAGGAAGCCATTTAACAATATAAAAGGAAACTCCAACTCTCTCTCTCTCTCTCTCTCTCTCTCTCTCTCTCTCTCTCTCTCTCTCTCTCTCTGTTATTGACTGATCAATACAGAAAACATTTACAATGTAATAGGCTCCTGGGATGATTGTGTGTCTGTCTCCAAGTGATTAATAACTCTGAATGCAGCTCTTTATTAGTAACTTGCAAGGGCTGTGGACTAACTGGACTACTTTTTCATCACTGCAGCCTCTCAATTTACCTAAAGTGGCTAATGCTAGTGGATCACCTTCCAGTAAGTTGACTATGGAAGTTAGAAAGACGGCAGATTTCTGGAGTAGATTAGGCCTTGCAACACAGCTAGAATCAGAGCAGTTGTCTGGGGTACTAGACTCTGAAATTACTCTTATGAGGAAGCATCATATGCTTACTGAGGTAGCTCCACACCTGAAGGAATCAACTCAGACCCATGTAGGGAGCCCTATGGCAATTACTCTTCACCCCATTCTCCAGCCAGGCTGAGGCATTTTCTCTAAGTATTCATTCATCTTCACAACTGAATTTCTTCAAGAATCAACAACTCTAGCCAAGAAACTAGCTGTAATCTAGTCTCCTCTGTGGCCTCCCTGAATCCTGCCCAACATCTCTCTGTACACCACTGACATAATAATTTTCAGGCTGAAAAATGGAAGTTGACAGAGGAGCTAGGTCAGCAGGAAATTAAGGAATTCATTTTTGGACACATCAAACTGGAGTTAGGATATTCAACTGAAAATACCCTGCACGAGCTTAACATTCATCAGCTGATTGAAAAATATTATTAGAAATCGTACATATATAAACTATGTTCCAGTTTTGTATATGCTTCCATGAATTATTGTTTAGCATTCATTCATTCATTTAATAAGTGTTAAGCATCTGCTATTTGCAAGGGACCATCCTAAGAACTGGGGATACAAAACCAAAACCAAAAATAGGAGCGGACATCTCAGATGAACCTTGGAGAAAGTTAAGGATTCTAAAACAGAAGTGAGTTAGGATTGCAGTAAAGGCAAAGAGGCCTCTTCAAAGCATGGAGTCAGGAGCCGGAATTTGGTGTTTGGAAATCTGTATTTTTTTTAAACAACTGCTTTATTAACTTCTGTTTTACATCATTCATCTCCGCCAGATTTTGAGCTACAATCATTTTCCCCCCGTTATTCCCCCACCCAACCTCCCAGAACAGCAGTCCCACAAGATATCGCTTCCTCCAATCTGCTCTCTCCCATACCCTCTTCCACAACCCCCTCAACTTTTCCATTAGAGGAAGGTGAATCTCTGTGTCCCAATGCCTGCACATCTTATCTCCCAATTATAAGCAAAAGAGTATTAATAATAGTATTTATATATATATTTGAAACATTTAATCTTAAGACCTCAAATTTCAGATTGATTTCCTTCCTCCCTTGTCACCCATTCCCCCTGGGGAGATAAGTAATTCAGTATATGTTGTACATGTCTAGCTATGCAAAACATTATCATAGTAGATACATTGTACAAGGCTGCTTATAATTCCCTCCCACTCATCCCACCCCCCACCTGGTCCATTCCCTACATGATCCTGTCCCTCTTCTATAGTGGGTACTTCCAACCTCCCCTCCCCCCAAGGATGCCCTCCCATCCATCATCCCTCCTCTCATCCCCCTTCCCCCTATTCTGCTGCAGGTTGAGATATCCCATTTAGTATGTATGTCATTCTCTCCCTGAACCAAATTCAATGAGAATGTGATTTTGCCTTTTTTTCCTTCCTATTCTCCCCCTCCCTTGCAACCACTTCCCCTTGCTTCTTCTACATGAGATAGTTTACCCTACCCTGTCTCTCCCCATCTCCTCTTGCCACTTTCCTCTCTCACCTCATAATTTCATCCCTTGAGTATTCTCCCTTACCAACAAATTCAACCTATGCCCTCTATCCATATACACACACATTCACATATGTATTCATATGACCACACACCCTTCTTCCATTATTTTCATAGTGAGAAAGATATCATCACTCACAGTTATTGTTTTTCTATATAGGAATGTAAATAGCTCAACTTTGACAAGTTCCTTTTGATTTCTTTTCCCTGATTGCCTTCTCAGGCATCTCTTGCTTCTTGTGTCTGGATGTCAAATTTTCTATTCAATTCTGGTTTTTTCCTCAAGAATGCTTGAAAGTCCTCTATTCCACTGAATGACCATATTTTCCCCTGAAACAAAATACTCAGTTTCGCTGGGTAGGTGACCCTTGGATTCATTCCTAGCTCTTTTGCCCTCTGGAATATCATATTCCACGCCCTTCGATCCCTCAGTGTAGAAGCTGCCAGGTCCTGGGCTATTCTGATTGTGTTTCCACAATATTGAAATTGATTCTTCCTGGCTGCTTGTAGTATTTTCTCCTTGATCTGGGGATTCTGGAACCTGGCTATAATATTTCTGGGAGTTTTCCTTTTGGGATCTTTTTCAGGAGGTGATCTGTGGATTCTTTCAACCTCTATTTTGCCCTCTGGATCTAAAACATCAGGGCAGTTTTCCTTGAGAATTTCTTGAAGGGTGATTTCTAGGTTCTTTCCTTGATCATGGCTTTTAGGTAGTCCAATAATTTTTAAATTGTCTCTCCTGGATCTATTTTCCAGATCAGTGGTTTTTCCCATGAGATATTTCACATTGCCTTCTATTCTTTCATTTGTTTGGATTTGCTTAACAGCATCTTGATTTCTCATAAAGTCATTAGCTTCCATTTGCTCCAGTCTAACTCTGAAGGAATGAATCTCCTCAGTGAACTTTTGAGATTCTTTTCCATCTGGCAAATTCGACTTTTTAAGGCATTCTTCTCCTCATTACCCTTTTGGGCCTCCTTTGCCATTTGAGCTAGTCTATTTTTTAAGGTGTTGTTTTCCTCAGTCAGGCTGTTGACCCTCATTTCATACTTTTCCTGCATCCTTCTCATTTCTCTTCCAATTTTTCCTCCACTTCTCTTATTTGATTTTTAAAGTCCTTCTTAAGGTCCTCTATGGCCTGCAACCCGCTCATGTTTTTCCCTGGGGCTTTTGGAGCAGGACTTCTGACCTCACAGTCCTTTTCCTGCTCTATGCCCCCAAAATAGGAGTCTAGGGTTGCATTTTTCTGTTTCCTTTGCCTTGGCATGTTGCCACTTAATTACTTGACTTTTGGGCTTGTTGCCACACTATGGCTTTAAGGCCAGATAGAGGAATTTTCGTCCCGAACGTGTGGGGGCCAACTTCCGTTTCTGGCAAGCTGTAAACCCACCCACGACTTCCACCCTAGATCACAATCCAGATCCAGGGAGGTTAAAGCAAGAGCGATTACCCCCCAAGACTGATCGCTGGATCTCCCCACGATTTGTAGGCTGGGAGCTGGAAATGCCTATGAAAACTACAAAATGGCGTGTCTCCTCAGCGGCTTCTAGCCCCAGGGGAGGGAGCTGACGCATTCCCCAAATACAGGTCCCAAAGTCCATAGGACACTAACCTCTTACTTTGTCCTAGGCATGTCTATGTTGATAATTCTGGAGTCGCCACAGCTCCTTGTGTTCTGGGGTTCCTCCAGCCAGCTGCTGGCCCTGCCGCCCTGGGGCTAAAACCTTGGCTCACAGGGACCTGGGCTCCGCTCGGCTCCGCTTCCTGCGCTCTGCGCGTTGCGCACTGCCGGCTCCCAGACTGCTGTGCTGGTCCTTCCCGCAGGGCTGCTGGGCTGTCCTCAGCGGGAGGTTAGCTTCTCTTTGTTGTTCTGTGGGTGCTCGGGCTCCAGAAGTTGTTCAGAGTCCCCTTTTACATAGTTTGGGGGAATCTGGGGGCAGAGTGGCTTGGATGAGCTGTTTCTACTCCACCATCTTGGCTCCGCCCTGTAAAGTATTTTAAGTTGGGTTGAAATTTATAGGGTGTGAAATAAATCTTGAAAGGTAGGCTGGGACCACACTAGCATCATATCAAATGCTTTTAAATCATCTTCATCACTTTCTCCATTCAGTTTTGCCTACATAGGCTAACTTTGTCCTTGCCTTAATATTCTGGATTTTTTTTTGCATTTTTCATAGTGTTTCTAATTAACCTCCCATCTGTCCTGTCTCTTTTGATCCCTTTCTCCTCATTAATGCCAAAAATATCTTCAATGTCAATCACAAGTACCAACATATTTCTTACATAGGAAATAAGGTTGTGTAATTATTGTGGGGGGTTTTTTTGGAAGGGGAGGGTTTGAAGAGGGGAGGGGAGTATTTATTCCCCTTGGAGCACTTTTTCAACTCTTCTAGTTTTCCCTGGTTCCCATTTCTTATTTAGTATAACCAAAGGCAGTATGACATAGATTGCTAGACTTAAAGCCAGGCTATGGGACCCTCGATAAATCACTTAACTTCTCAGTGCTCTTGGCAACTGCCTGAGATTGAGTTGCAGAGAATATACCAACCTACATTGACAGAGGCAGCTTCTTCATTGGGAATTTCTTGATACAAATGAAACTACAGTATACTCCCTATCTCCCTAACCAGCCGTAAAATGTTTACTTGTTTTCAGTTTAATATGTTAATCTATTCAACAAATATTTATTAAAAACCTGCTATGTACCATGTTCTTTCATCCCACTCTGCTTTTCTGGGTTTTTTTTTCATGTAATTCCCTCCATTATGTCTCCCACCAACCCCCAGAAAAGCAGGGCCTTGTGTCCTCCTCTGTACTAAATATTTCTTCCATTCCTAAACACCAGTCAGGTATCTCATTGCCCTCTCAGCAAGAAGATGAACATGCAGACCTTTAGAGGTCTCTTCCATGCTACGAGAGCTCCATGAGGGCAGGGACTGTCTTTTGCCTCTTTTTGCATCCCCAGAACTTAGCACAGTGTCTGGCATAGAGTAGGTGTTTAAAGATGCTTATTGAACAGAATCGAATTGAATCCCACTCTTCTGCCTCTCTGATTTCTATAGAATGCTCTCACCAACATCCCTGAAAGACAGTAGCTATTCCTTGGGACTCTCCAAAGCCAAATTAACTCTGCTCTCCTTTATCATTCATTCCTAACATGCCCCAGACAGAGCAGGGCATCTATGCAGCATGCTCTCAATGTGAGCCACCCACTTAATTATTGGTGCCCCTCTCTTGCCAGTTAAAGTTAAATATGACTCATAGGAGATGCTGATAAAACTTTTTCAAGAAGCTAGATGCTCTAGCTAGATTGGAGTCATTCCAGATTGTACAGCAATATATAAAAGGTCAAACACTGCAACTGTTTGGTAGGTTTGAGTTTGCATCAGTGATTGGATGGGGAATAGAGCTATGATTCCATTAGTACATGGAACCCTCAATGAGGAAATTCATTGTTGCCAATGCAGAGAATCACCCCCTCTGATGTGAATAGTTGCCCAGAGACCTGATAGATTAAGTGATTTGCCCCAGCATCACACAACCTGTGTATGAAACATACAGGATTTCAATCCCATGGGTCATCCTGGCTTCCAGGTCAGCTCTCTACTAGGGCACATTGCCTGATGATGTTGATGATGATGATGATGATGTTGATGATGATGATGATGATGATGATGAAAAACAACAACAATATAATAATAATAAAGCTAAGACAACATTATGGATAGAGTTAAATATTCTTGGGCCTAAGTACTGTCTCTGACACATACAGGCTTCATGGTTCCAGGCAACTCCTTTAATCATTCAGAGCTCCAGGCAACTTTGAATGATTATAAGTTAAAGAGGAAGTGACAGTTGGCAGGGGTAACAGGAGTTTCTACTTCAATATACTGATGAAATCACATATCCAGATCAAAAATAACAAGAAGAGGAATGAATAGGGTCAGCTTTTGGGCACATGGGGCATACGGCATTTTATGCTTAGCAAGTGGCTTACACATATAATCTTATTTGACTCTCACAATAGTTTTCTGAGATGAGTAGGGCAAGAATATGAGGACCCATTTAAGGACACTGAAGTTCTTTTTTAAGTTATTATTATTATTAAAAATCAATTAAGTGTCTCATTCTGAGATCCTGAATTTTATTTTTCTTTCCAATGAAAAATGTCAAAATAAATATTTTTTTCAGTAGTGATGGTAACACCCCAAAAGAACTACAATTAAAACTATTCCTTAGTTCAAACATATTAATGCAATTTTCAGAAATTCAAACCAACTGTAACAATTATATTATGGGTGGCTAAAATGATACTTCTTGAAGTGGTCACATACTAAAGTTCTGATAGGCTCAGAGACTTGCCCAAGGTGCTACACCATAACTAGGGAGTAGAAAAGCTAAGATCGAAGCCCAAATTATCATCATCATCATCATCATCATCATCATCATCATCATCATCATCACCATCATCATTCCTTCTTCTTCTTCTTCTTCTTCTTCTTCTTCTTCTTCTTCTTCTTCTTCTTCTTCTTCTTCTTCTTCTTCTTTTTCCTCTTCTTCTTCTTCTTCTACTACTACTACTACTACTATGACTACTACTACTACTTCCTCTTCTTTTCAAAAGCTTTTCACTATTCTTTTTAAATTTTTTATCTTATTTTTAATTGATGAAATAAGACAAGCATTTGCATAACATACTAGAAAAAAGATGCAAATCTATTATGTACAACTTTCTATTCCTTTTAAATATACAATAAGGTTATCATGTAAATTTTCTCTCCCCCTCTGCCCTAGAGAGGGCTACTATTAGCCACAAATATATACATGTAAAATTATTCTATATATGCTTCCATTTATCAATTTTTTCTCCAGATGTATATACTATCTTTCTTCATAGGTCCTTTGTAGTTGATTTAGATATTTATAATAGTCAAAATGACATAGTCCCTTAGTTTTTCTTCAAACCATATTGCTGTTACTGTATACAGTGTTCTCTTGGTTCTGCTCCTTTCATTCTTCATTATTTCATGCAAGTCTGTCCATGTTTTTCTAAAAATCAGTGAGCCCATTTCTTTTTTTTTCTTTTTTTTTGCCTTTTGGAGGGCAATTGGAGTTAAGTAACTTGCCCAAGGTCATATGGCTAGGTTTTGTTTGTGTGTGCATTAAGTGTCTGAGGCCGGATCCAAACTCAGGTCCTTCTGACTCCAGGGCCGACGCTCTACTCACTGTGCCACCTAGCCGCCCCCGAGCCCATTTCTTATACCACAGTAGTATACCATCACAATCATATGATACAATATGTTTAGCCATTCCCCAATTGATGGGCATCCCTGCAATTTCCAGTTCTTTTCCATCACAAAGTGAACGACTATAAATATTTTAGAATATAGAGGTTCTTTTGTACTACTAGTTCAATTTCCATAGTCTTATACAATGTTCTCTTGGGTCTGCTTAACTAGCTCTTCATTATTTCATTCAAGTCTTTTCATGTTTTTCTAAAACCAAAGAGTACCAACACTAAAACTCTTTCCACTCCCCCTGCTGCTTCTTAGTAGTACAAACCAGTTTCACTAAGGTTTCTTCACTCAGCTTTGATTCTAGTCAAGAGCAGTACATAGCAGAATCCTCAGCCTTCTCTAGCTGGCTACATTCATTTCTCCTCAGGCACTTCTGAACTCAAGGCTGTTCACACCCAGTTAATAAATGATATGGTCATCAGAACAATGGAAACCCAACCTTCTCCAGGTTTTGGCTCCCTCTGATGTTCTACTTAAGGTTGCATCTTCACCTACCTGTCTTCAAGGACAACGTGTCTTTGCTTGCCTTGACACTCAAAATCTGATTACTCTTTATTTGATTTCTTGACTTTCATACATTCAGCCTGCTTTGGCCTTCCAGCAACCACTGGAACTTTAACTCGCAGGTCAATAATCTGTGGCTCTGACCCCTAGCCTGATTTTCCCAATCCTGGATATCCACCTAAGAAGCTCCCATCCCATTACCTTCCACATCTCAGCATAATAGTCAAACCCTTATGGGAGTATAGGCTTTACTTCCTTTGAAATGATACCTGATATTTTATTGCCTATAGTAAACATGCCAGCCACTCAAAGGATATGCAAGACTTCTTGATATAGTTTTCATTTCTTTATCAATCACTGTATAAACACACTCTTCCCCACTGAAGCATCTTTAACAGAATAATTTCATTTTAGATGATAGTAGAGACATCTGATTACTGAAAATGCCTTTCTTCTCAGTCCAATCATTTTCTCATCATATTTTTTGGTTTGTTCTGAAATTTAACTGGCCCCAAGAAATTAATAACTTGTTTTCACATTGGAAGAATATTTGTTGTTTTCTAGATTTCTCTTCAATTTTTGTGTACAATACAACTTATTTACCCCTTTCCAATATAAAGGACTGGATTTTAGGAGTGGCTAGGTGGTGCAGTGAATAGAGTACAAGCCCTGGAGTCAGGAGGTCCTGAGTTCAAATCCAGCATCAGATACTTAACACAAAAAGCTAGCCATGTGACCTTGGGCAAGTCACTTAACCCCAATTACCTTCCCAAAAGCTAAATAAATAAATAAATGACTTGGTTTTCATAAGGTTATCTCAAAGAATATTTCCCAATATGTTTTGGTCAGGACAGTAAGGCCTTATGAAATGAGTTATGCAAGTGCTCTCTCTGCCACTCCTGCTGGAAGGCCAATGGCCCTCCTTGTGGCCTGCCACATATCAATGTTCTCCTTTTGGCCTATGGAACCAGAATCCAACTTGGGCCTTGCACACTATCCTGGCCGTTCTGTAGGATTTGTCCTCTACTTGCTAAAATGGCATCATCAGGGCTGGCAAATCCATGTGTATAGCCATCTTATTTCCCTCATTCTCCTCACCCTTTATCATCATAGTCATGAAACTTCTTACAAATCCTCCCTACCCCCAAACCCACCCCGATCTCTCTATCACCACAGAAATACCTAGCACACCACAGAAACTATCAATAGTGGATAAGCTTACCCCCTTTCCCACAGTGTGCCATTAGATACAACTACAAGAACTACTACTATTACTACCACTTCTACACTACTACTACTAATCATAGCATATATACAATGTTTCAAGGTTTTCAAAGTGCTTTATAAATATTATCTTATTTGATAATTATATATTTAGATATTTAAAGATGGAATAATGCTCTCTCTCTCTCTTTCTCTCTTTGTCTCTCATTGAAAAGAGTTTGGAAACACATCTCCTCTCTAGAAGCAAGCAGGAAGAAGAATGCCTCTCCTCTCCAAAGTTATCCTGTCAACAGCTCCCCCTCATACAGGCACATAGCACCAGTCAGTCATGATTCTTTCTATCAATAAGTAGAGTCTTATACAAATTTTCCAGGCTGGAGATCTGGTTTACATAAGCATACATATTTATAAATTACATGCATAACTATTCTGTTAATATGTGCAAAATAAAACATAAAATATTAAAATTGTAAAAGTTAAAAATAGGAATAAGCAATATTTAATTTTTTATTAGTGGCACAAAAAAATTTTGCTCTTGAGTACAATATTATTGAATATGTATCACTATTTTTGAAATAGTGCATGTCCTGTGCATGCCCTAGGAGATAGTCTATTTATAAAGAAAAATTTTAATAATTATTAATCAGTTAAATCGATCATGTAGCAAGAGTGTGAATTTATTTTTAGATATTTTTATTAAAAGATGTCCCATACAACAATCAAATAATAAGTCAGAATAGTTAGTGAGCATAACGGTTTTTCATCAAGTACCATGTTTCTCTGTATTTATATATTCACAATACACATTGCAAAAGCAATGACAAAAAATGAATTGGCTTTGATTTCAACTCATTGGAGAGTTTTCAATATAAAGCCATCACTTTTTCTTTATGTGATTTTTCTTAAAGGAGGGTATCATAACTGAATTTCCTATTAATGTTTGAGTATTTTAGCCAGATTTTTATATGAATGTGAGAAATTGCCAGAGGGTCCATTTGTCTGGACACTTGAATGAAAGAAAGAGAATAATATATTGAAAAGGTAGAAAGGCAGATTGGGGCGAAATTTCAGGAAGAGCTTTGAATGCCAAACAGAGAAGAAAGTTTTTATTTGATAGAGGTAATTAGGAGCCACTGAGGTTTATTGAGTAAGGAAGCAGGAAAATCTCTTCGGTAGTTGAGGGATTGGATAGTGGAGAGAACTGGAACAGAGACCCATTGGGAAATCAAGTTGGTGGAATAAAAGGAAACAGTTTAGCTTAGCTGTATCTCGCCATTAAATAACTCAATTACTTAAAAATTCACCCTTAGGACAAGGGAAAGGGAAGGGGAAAAAGCATTTTTAAGTGCCTACTACCCACCAGACAGTGTGCTAAGTACTTTACAAATATTATCACATTTGATCTTCATAGTAACCATGCAAGTTAGGTGCTGTTATTATCCCCATTTTGCAGTTGAAGAAACTGAGGCAGACAGAGGTTAAATGACTTGCCCAGGTTCACACAGCTAGTAAGTGTCTGAGGCAGGAGTCTAACTCAGGTCTTCATGACTCTACCTAGCTGATGACACAGTGGATCAAGTGCTGGGCTCAGAGTCAGGAAGATTTGAGTTCAAATCCTACCTCTGATACTATGTGAACCTGCATTTTTGTGAAGAGCAAATGTAATATTATTTGTAAAAGGGGCTTGGCACAGTGCCCAGCACATAGCAGGCCCTATATAAATGCTTATTCTCCCCTTTCTTTTCCTTTCCCCTATACCTAGACATGAAGTAAATATGATCCAGATCCCCTTAAGCAAAATGTGAGGAGGTTTTGGACTAGCGTGGTGGTTATATGAGCGGAAAAGATGGGACAGAAGCAAGAGCTGTGGTAGGAGGTCCAACTTGAGTCTTTGCTTGTCATTCAGGTTAAAGCTTTCTTAACATGGAGAGCCTCTGCTTCCATACCATGTTTCAACCAAAGACTCACACTGTTTTCTATTCCCCAGAATTGCAATGCAGGAATCCCACCTTGTATTCCCCTTCCAGGCCCTCCCCAAACTAGTCTCCATCCCCTTTTGTCCTTTAGTTTTCTTGTTCCATAGATTTCCAAGAACATAACTGGGGTTCTCTGTCATCTCAAGGCTGGAAACACCATCTAACTGCTTCCCAAAGCTCCCACCCCAAGGGCCCCAAGTACTGACTCTTTGTACATTAGAGATGGAACCATTGAATGAAGTTGTAAAAAGCTTCCAAGGGGGAAACTATGGTCACAGAGAGCATTATACTTTCCCTTTCTTGATTTGAGTAACTCCATTTTAGAAAGTATTCACATTAGTGTAAATGGGCAGTCACATCTAACCCACATGTAAGTCTTTTATTGACTTGGATTCTAAATTGTAAACAGCAGGATGCGTTTTGTCCTGCTACAGAGATCAAAATGAAGACCAAAACATGAATTCCACCATTATGCAGTCAACTGTAGAGAGGGCCTCTTCCATTCTGAGGACTTCTCAGAGACTGGCTCTAAATATTGATTCACAGCATAAGCATGAAGGATGTAATGGCGTTTGGTCCAAGAGTGCTGCAGTTGTAAAGCTAGCTTTGCTTCCTTTTGTTCCCTTTTAATGGTATTTCTTCCTGGACTTTGGTGTCTTTTGCATTTAACCAGCTTGGGGGAATTAGGTCTCTAAATGGCAGCTTAATTAACATTCCCCCCTAAATTGCAGGGGCTAATTAAAAAGTTTTTATAATAACTAATGGACAAGATTCTCTTTGAGGAAACCAAATACACAACAGAGGGTTAAATGACTTTGAGCAAAATGACAAATCAGCCTCACTCTGAGTGTGGCATCAATGGCTTCTATTTGAGACAGCATTTTTTTTCATGGAATATTCCCAAGACAGGGCTTCATCAATTCAGCATCTGGCATAGTTATGCTTCATGCTGGGTTGGGCTCAGTCTCTTGTTTTCATTGATATGGTTTTGATTCATCAGGAGTTTTTGCAAATAAAGTTTTGTACTAAAGGCCAATTGCTTTTGTTTTTACATTTTGCAGCATAAGCATGTGAGAAATATTCAAGTGGGTAGGTGGGCAAAGCAATAGTGCAGGGGTATCATTTTTTAACCACAAAATGTTATTTTAACCCGAAGTTCTATTGTATTGCTTAATAAAGGAGCTAAAAAACCAGAGCCAGTCAGCTTTGTTGGGAAGAGAAATTCTTTAATAGTGTTTGTTCCAAGATGGACAGCTTTGGCAGTTACAAAAAAGATTAAGGGAAAAGTCAGTTCTGGTAGGAGAGCAAGTGTCTCTTGGAGAAGCACAAATTCTAGCCAAATGTAATCGTCTGGGGGAGGTTTCAAGGGTTCATTAAAGAAAAGAACAACGGACAGCATGCAGAGGAGGATAATTCTGTAGTCAGCCTGAAGAGGAAACCACGGACTGGATGAGCACAGTCTGGTGTGACAAGCCAATATAAGGAGGCCCCTGGGCAAAGGGCCAGGACCAGCTCTGCAGATCCAGAGCTGGAGGATTCAATTCTGTGCGCCGAATAGATTGGATACAACTCTAATGAAGCCAGAGAGTCATGCATGAGAAATATGAGGACTGATTAATGATTTTGTTTTATAGGAGCGCTGATGGGCGAGATGACTTCCTGTTTTGACAGTCTGTGAAGGGAAAACAGTAATGAACTTCCTAATTCATTGTTATTGTCCTACTAAATGTATCATATGTTACAAACTGTCCTGGTCTCCTTATAACACAAATAAAATAGAAATTAATGCTTCCTATGAAGCTAGCACAGGATGGCAAGTCCAGAAATGAAAAACAGAATGAGCACCAGGGCTAATACTACTGTTTGAATTCTAATGAGTAAAAAAACATTTAGCTTTACTTTCTTAGTCTAAAGGGTAAGAATACTGGGGTGGCTAGGTGGCCCAGTGAATAGAGTACTGGGCCTGGAGTCAGGAGGACCTGACTTCAAATCCAGCCTCAGACACTTAACACTTAGTAGCCATGTGACCTTGGGCAAGTCACTTAACCCCAATTGCCCTGCCTTCCCCCCTCCAAAAAGCAAAAAGAAAAAAAAATTAAAAATAAAGGGTAAGAATACTTTAAGGACATGGGTTTGGTTTTGTTTTGTTTTATGTGGGTTTTCAAATTATTGTACCTAATAGTATTTATTTTAATAAAATAGTCATCATCTTAGATGCCAGTGAATGGAAAATATTTTAACTCCTAATTAGTACCAGGCACCCACAAGCAAATCTGCAAACTCCTGGGGGAAAGGGCCTAATAGTACCTGAACACAGAAGATTTTAGTGAATGTTTGTTGATGTAGAATGTCAATCCAGAAGGAAGGCTCTGAGTCCCTTCCTTGGTGCTCTCAAGCCTTGTCATCCATCATCTCTTTCTGACTGAGTTGTCTCAAGATAGATGATCTTTGTACACATGTACGTATCTTCCACCCATTGAGCACAAGCGACTTCTGTATTTCTTTTTGTTTCTTTTATATTCCCATCATTTATGATGCCTGGTACATAATAAGTGATTAATAAATGCTTGTTTTTGACTGGCTTTTTAAGAATCCTCTCTAACTTCATCTTTAGTGGGTTCAAAGTTTTGTTTCCATTGTTCAGTTGTTTCAATTGTGTCTGACTCTCTGTGACCCCATTCGGGATTTTCTTGGCCAAAGACACTGGAGTGGTTTGCCATTTCCTTCCCCAGCTCATTTTACAGATGAAGAAACTGAAGCAAACAGGGCTAAGTGACTTGCCCAGGGTCACACAGCTTGTAAGTGTCTAGGGCCAAATTTGAACTCAGGAAGATGAGTCTTCCTGACTCCAGGTCTAGCACTCTGTGTACTATGGCACACTATAGTGTCACCTAGCAGCCCTTCTGTTTCTATCAAATATCTCTAAACTATGCACAAGGTGCAAATGGGATTCTGATTGAAGTTGTCAGTACTCCCTCGGCTATGAAATTGTTTTATCCATTACATTAATTCTCAAAGAGCCATCCACCATGGCTAAGGGTACAGTATAAGGGGCTATCATTGCACACAGAATATGCAGACCAGTGCCCACATGCAAATATCAGCATTATACACCATCAGAAAGCCTAGCTCATGTGAAGAATTCTTTCCCTGAGGGCAGATGAGAGGATGGAGTCATTCTTCTAATAGAACTGCCCACATCCTAGCCTTTCATCTTTTATATTCCATATTGCATCACCATGTTTATCCAGGGTCACTAGCATAGCAGCCAGACATCCTTACGTGGGCTTCCTAATTACAGTCACTGGTGGATTGAAGGTCTACAAAATCATTATTAACACCTAGAAGGAGACCCTAACTGGGAGCACTAGGAGGTATGTATTTAATAAGACGAGACATGGGTGGAGTCAACATGCTTCTTTTAAAAGCCTCCTGTCACAACCCAAGGGTTTCTCTCCTGCAGTATTTCTAGAGAGGTTAAAGTTCATTTTACCCTCTTTCCTACTCCTACCAGTGTGTCTCCTGCATTTGAACTCAAACCACACTCTCTGCAAGATTCAGCCAGCACCATGACTGATGATGACCTGTCTGCCCTGGTGGTAGATAATGGGTCGGGGATGTGCAAGGCAGGGTTTGGTGGTGACGATGCCCCTCGGGCTGTGTTCCCCTCTATTGTTGGACGACCTAAACACCAGGGTGTCATGGTAGGGATGGGCCAGAAGGACAGCTATGTTGGAGACGAGGCCCAGAGCAAGAGAGGAGTTCTTACTCTGAAGTATCCCATTGAACATGGGGTGGTCACCAACTGGGATGACATGGAGAAGATCTGGCACCATACTTTCTATAATGAGCTGCGTGTGGCCCCTGAGGAGCACCCCATCCTGCTCACTGAGGCACCCCTGAATCCCAAGCTCAACCGGGAGAAGATGACTCAGATTATGTTTGAGGCCTTCAACACCCCTGCCATGTACGTGGCTATCCAGGCTGTCCTGTCCCTCTATGCTTCTGGACGGACGACAGGCATTGTCATGGACTCTGGAGATGGAGTCACACACACCGTGCCCATTTATGAAGGGTACGCCCTGCCCCATGCCATCCTGCGGCTGGATTTAGCAGGTCGGGAACTGACCAATTATCTCATGAAGATTCTCACTGAGCGTGGCTACAACTTCACCACTACCGCTGAGCGGGAAATAGTGCGTGATGTCAAGGAGAAGTTGTGCTACGTGGCCCTGGATTTTGAGCAAGAGATGGTCAGTGCTTCCACATCAGCCTCACTGGAACGGAGCTACGAACTCCCAGATGGACAGGTAATCACCATTGGCAATGAACGGTTCCGGTGCCCTGAAGCCATCTTCCAGCCGTCCTTTCTGGGCATTGAGTCCAGTGGGATCCATGAGACAACTTTCAACTCCATCATGAAATGCGATGTGGACATCCGCAAGGACCTCTATGCCAATACTGTGCTCTCTGGGGGCAGCACTATGTACTCTGGCATTGCTGACCGGATGCAGAAGGAAATCTTGGCCCTGGCACCCAGCACCATGAAAATCAAGGTCATCGCTCCTCCTGAGCGTAAGTACTCAGTCTGGATTGGTGGCTCCATTCTGGCCAGCCTGTCTACCTTCCAACAGATGTGGATCAGCAAGCAAGAATACGACGAGTCTGGTCCATCTATTGTCCATAGAAAATGCTTCTGAATAAGCTTCTGGTTACTGGACAGTCCTCCTTGTATTCCTGACTCTTACTGGGCTCAGAACTACTCCCTTTGACATCGCTGAGGGTTGGGGGAAAGGAGGGAAAATGACCACCATGCTGCTGATCATGCCCCATCTTTAATTCTTTATTTGAGGTAATTTATCCACTCTTCTAAAACTCCCAGCTTCTAATTCAGGTCTTGTTCCTTGCTTTTTGGGGAAAGGGTGAGCATAGCCACAACGGACAGTGGCTATACTATGGTGAGCATTGTTATGCTAGTGGAGAGATTGGTGATGGAGCCTTTTAAAGAAGACTCCTTTCTATGAATTGAAGCCTTTCCTCTGATTGACCAGGGCAGAATCTCAGCTACTAAACCAAACTTTCTTCCTTGACCTTCAGGGTGCCAGGAATTTAAAGCCGTATGAAAAGAAATGAGTGCCTAGAGTCTAAATAACTCGAGAAATCTGGATGACTAAGAGAGTGAAAAATGTCATCTCAGTGGCTAGGACTTGACTATAAGACATGAAAACTCATTCTTACTTTCTGTTTTCTGTTAAATATATAACTATGGCCACCCATGTAACCTTTAGAACAATGTGCTTCCATAGATAAGGAAGGTCTCATTGACCTCATACTTCTATGTTTCCGATCTTTGAATGAAGATATAAAGTGGAATTGGCTAAGAGCATTTTTATATCGGTACTGAGGAGATAAAACATTATATTGTACTATGTAGTGATTTATTTCGCCAGTCTATGTTGCTAGTATCTTTTTTTTTACTTCACCAGATTTCCCATTTTAATAGGAAACAAATTCTAGATCTGGAAGGTAACTGAAAGGTCCTGGTCTAGAGGTTAACAAACTATGACTTGAGGGTCAAATTCATCCTGCAACTGATTTTTGTAAGACTTGAGAGCTAAAAAATGATTTTGCATTTTTAAATAAAGTATTTCAGTATTTATCTATTAAATAAAGTACTTCTTTTGAAATAAAGTATTTAAAAATTAAATAAAATATTTAAAAACCATTCTTAGTTGACAGGCCATACAAAAACAAACTCCAGGTCCCACGGACCCCTGCTCTAATCCAACCACCTCATTTTACAAATGAGGAAATTGGGATTCAGAGAGGTTAATAATGTCCCCAAGGTCATAGAAGTAGTAGTCATGAGGACTAGGATTCAAACCCTGTTCTTCTGATTATGGAACTAATGGTCTTTCCACTATTTAAATTATATTGTTTCAATAGTTCTTTACTTAAATGGTGACACTTAAAAAAGAAAAAAAGATTCCTCCTTGGAGAGTCATAAACTGTTCTAGGTCTTCAGCACTTTAAAAAAAACCCTGAGAAGAAGCTTCCTTCTCTGAGGAAATGACAGTTCATCTACAGAGAATTATTAAGGCATTTATTTAATTAGGGCTATGATGGACCCTCACTTGAAAACCAGCTAATTCTTCATCTCTTTAGCATCTTTCTACAGAGCATTTCCTCTACACGGGCATTCCAAGTGTTTACTTTGGAGATTTTATTATCTTGTGTGACTTGCTTACCTAATAAGAAGATTGTAAAAAAAATGTTACCTAGTTAACTCTAGGATTCATAAGATTTAAAGCAGGAAAGGACTCAGGATCCTAATTTCATCAGTTTTAGAGCTGGATTGAAATTTAGATATCATGTATACAAACTTCTTCTTTTAAATGTAATGGGATTTGGACCCAGGAAAATAAAGTCCAAAGTCACACAAGGAATAAGTAACCAAACCAGGATTCTCCTGCCTAATACACAGTACCCTTTCTACCGAACCAAATTTAGTCCCACTCTCACTTTATAGGTGAGGAGATTGAGACACAGAAAATTATTCAAATGCCCTAAGATCACATAGGTAGGAAACAATCAATCCAGGATTCAAACCAAGATCTTCTGTCTGAAGATTCAGGGCTTTTTAAAAGTAATTTTGTAATTTTGTTTTTATTCCTTAACACACTGGCAGATGTGTTTAGTATTTTTAAGGGCCATTTTTATGTCACATTCTATAATGAAATCCATCTGCCATGTGAGGATTTTAATAAAGGAGAATATAGGTATATGTCAATTGTTCAGTCAACAGGCATTTACTGAGTATTATTTTGGGCCAGGCATTGTGCTAAATGCTAAGGATACAAACAAAGGCAAACACATGGTCTCTACCCTCAAGGAGATCACATTCTAATGGGGTAGACTACTGCCTATCAATCCAATAATATTTATTAAGTACTTACCATGTGCCAGGCACTGTGCTAAGCTGTGGACATACAAAAAGAGCCAAAGAAAGTCTCTGCCCTCAGGAAACTCATAATATAATAAGGGAGACAACAAACAAGCAAGCTATATACAGGATAGGGCCTCTAGGCTGAACAGTAGATAGAGTGATGGGCCTGGAGTCAGGAAGGCTCATCTTGCTGAGTTCAAATCTAGTCTCAGACATTTACTAGCTGTGTGACCCTGGGCAAGCCCCTTAATGCTGTTTGCCTCAGTTTCCTCATCTGTCAAATGAGGTGGAGAAGGAAATATCAAACCACTCCAGTGTTTTTGCTAAGAAAACATCAAATGGGGTCATGAAGAATCAGATACAGCTGACCAACAACAACTTCTATCCTGTATATGTTTAGTCATGTCTGACTCTCCATGACTCCATTGGGGGTTTCTTGGCAAAGACACTGGAGTGGTTTGACAATTCCTTCTCCAGCTCATTTAACAGCCAAGGAAACTGAGGAAAAGAGGGTTAAGTGACTCACCCAGGGTCACATGGCTAGTAAGTGTCTGAAACCACATTTGAACCCAGCAAGATGAGTCTGCCTGACTCCAGACCTGGTACTCTATCCATTAATTAACAGAGGGAAAACACTACGATTATGAAGGGTTGAGAAAGCCTTCCGGTAGAAGATGGAATTTTATTTGGGACTTAAAAGAAGCAAGGGGAGCCAAGAGGTGGAAAGGAGGAGTGATAGCCTTCTAAACACAGACAACAACCAGAAAATGCCCAGAATGGAGGGATGGAGCATCTTATTCGTGGAACAGTCAAGAGGCCAGTGTCACCAGGTCAAATATACAAACAACTATGTACGTACACAACATATACAGGGTAGATGGAAGGTAACATATGAACAGAGATTCTTAACCTGTGGTCTGAGAACTCAATTCAAGAAGTCTCTGAACAAGTACAGGGGGGAAATTACAAGTTTAATTCAAGGAGCCAGCTTTCTTATGTATTTTACTCTTACATATTTTATTTTATGCATTTAAAATATTGCTCTGAAAGGGGGTACATAGGCTTCATCAGATTTCTAAAAGGGCCTGTGACACACAAGAAAAGGGTTAAGAATCCCTGCAGTGGAGAAAAAGGAGGGGGGAAAGGAGGGTCTGTGTAAGGGGAGAGCATCCTAGGAATGGGAAAATGCCAATACAGTGCACCAATTTGGAAGATGGAGTGTCATTTGTGGGGAGCAGCAAGTGGGCTGGGATCACTGGATGGTAGACTGTATAAAGAGGAATAAAGTATAACATGACTGAGAAGATAAGAAATAGCAAGGTTACAGGGGGCTTTTCATGCCAAGTGGAGGATGTTACATTGGATCTTGGAGGTAACAGGAAAACCACTGGAGGATACTGAGTAGGGGAGGGACATGATCAAACTTCTGCTTGAGGAAGATCACTTTGGAGGACAAATCAGGGAGCAGACACCAGAGACAAGGAGACCATTTAGAAGATTATTCCAACAGACCTGGTGAAAAGTGATGAGAGCCTGGACAAGGACCATGGCTGTGTGAGTGGGAGAAAACAGATATCTGAGAGATGTTGTAAAAATGACAAGATGTGACAAGAAATTGGATATGTGGGAGGTATGGATGCCAGTGAGACGTAGAAGGGGACGTTGAGGTCGTGAGTCTGCATGACTGAGAGGAAGATGATAGACTGGACAATAATGGGAAAGTTGGGTTTAGGGGAAAAGATAATGAGAACTCTTGGACATATTGAGTTTGAGAATCAAACATAAAATAGAGAGTTGACATGGGACTAAGCACAGAAGAAGCGTTAGGATTAGACACATAGATCTGGACATCATCCTAATGAATATGATGGCCAAGGCCATGGGAGATGATGTTACCAAGTAGACTAGTACGGAGTAAAAAGAGGAAAGAGTCTAGGATAGAGCCTTCAGAACACTGTGGTTAGTGGTTAGGACCTGAACAAAGATCCAAATATACAATCATTGTTAATTTTAAATTTTACATCTGGAACAGTCACTTGAATTCTGCTTTTGGTCAGCCTTTGGAATAGTTACATCCTAGTATTCAGAGTATTTAACAATATATTCTCCCTTTGTGCCTTTCTTTGGCATCATCTTTTGATGTATTAGTGGATTCTTTTTGGAATTTTCTAATTTCCCTAAAGAATCTACAAACAATGATTTGTTTGACATGTTTAAGCACTGGCATATTTAACTTGACCCACAATACAATTTTTGCTTACAAAAATGAAAGATGAGAAGATTTTTAAGTCCAACTTTTTTCTTGGAAATTTATTATTTGTCTTTGATTAATGGGTTAGTAGATTCTTGAAAGAAAGAATCTCTAATAGATAGAATTTCACAAGCTTATCTCAGTCCTTTTCCCTTTGATTGGGGAAAATGTTATTTAAATTCAGCTTCCTAAAATTGAGTTTTAAAATATCCATCTGCTGAAAAAGCAAGATTCCTATGAATTTGATTTATATTTACTTCCTTCTTCTGACAGCATAATTCAAAAATTATAGATAACCAACACTAATGAACCAGCACTTCATTTATATTATTTTTCTTGGCACTAAGACAGCCTTCTCCTTGTATTTTTTTACCCTAAACTTTTTCTAAGGAAGTAGAACATTAATGAGAGAAAATATTCCCATCTGTCTGCAGAAAATCTCTGCCCATATACTCTTGGTTGGCTTCTACATACTGCTATATTTGGACACAAAGGACTTGAAAAAAAATAAAGAAGGGGAAAGGGGTGTGACCACATAATGGGTGAACTTTACTGGATTTTCAAAGAGGGTCTTGGGCTGTGGTTGACTACTAATCTTGATATAATTAGTAGGCTGAGATAATAACAATGATAACAATATTACAGATTTCTATGCTATAATGCTTCACTCTGCAAGAGGCAGTAATGCCCCTAGTCATCCTGACCCACATTCTGAGCAGCCAGAAAGTCCTACTTCACAACACACAGAGATGTCCCAGTTCTAAAAAGACAGCCTTCACAGAGAGGGTCTATATCACTCACTAAGACCAAGCATCTGCTGATGCAACCAGAAGTGAAACACAGGGACATTGAACAAAACCACTTTAATTGATATTGAGTGATTGTAGGATAGAAAAACTTAAGGGGGACTTAGATCAAAAAGGACTTTATATGTAAAAGTTAACCCAAAGGGACTCCTACCCACAAGATTTATGTAGTTCACCCAGCTGAGACCCTAATACAAATTGCAGAATCTTTGGATTAGAAGGTCTATGTATGATGAACTAGTCTATCTTTCTAAAGATAGTTCTGTACCTAAACAATCCTAGAGAAGTGAATATCTTTGTTATTCTTAGTATTTGCTAGATTAGATCCACAATATACAGAAGCAAATGAGCACAGTAGCCTAGAGTTTGATAAACCCAAAGATCCTAGCTATTTGAACAAAAATTCACTATGTGACAAAAATTCCTGGGAAAACTGGAAAGTAGACCAACAGCTCACATCATATACCAAGATAAGCTCAAAACTGGTACATTTTAGATATAAAGGGTAATGTCATAAGCAAATTGGGAGAATACAGGGAAAATTACCTATCAGATCTATGGATAGGGGAAGAGTGCATGACCAAACAAGAGCTAGGTTCATAGAGGGTTAAATGGATAGCTTAGATTACATAAATTTTTTGCAGACAAAACCAATGCAGGAAAAATTAGAAGAAAAAGTAGGAAATGGTTGGGAGAGGCAGAACTTTGCATAATGTTTCACCAATAAAGGTCTCATTTCTCATACATACATACATATATATATATATATATATAGAGAGAGAGAGAGAGAGAGAGAGAGAGAGAGAGAGAATATATAGGAAACTGAGACAAATTTATAAAAATAGGAGCCATTCATCAATTGATAAATGGTCAAAGGATATACAAAACACACAGTTTTCAAAGGAAGAAATCGAGCTATCAATAGTTATATATAAAATTGTTCTAAATCACTAATAATTAGAAAAATGTAAACTAAAAAAAAAAACTCTGAGGTGTCATTTCATGATTGGTTAAGATGACAGAAAAAGAATATGACAAATGCTGGAGACGATATAGGAAAATAAATACACTAATGACCTATTGGTGGAACTGTGAGCTAGTCCAACCATTGTTTGAAACAATTTGAAAACTCTGCCCAAACATCTTCAAAATTGCGCATAATTTTTGTCCCAGCAATACCACTACTAGGTTTATATCCCAAAGAGATCAAAGAAAGATAAAAAGAGATACATACAAAAACATTTATAGCAAAGAATTGAAGGTGACAAAGAATTGAAAACTGAGAGGATAGTCATCTATGGAGAATGACTGAATGTGTTGTGGCATATAAATGGGATGGAACATTTTTGTGCTATAAGAAATTATGAAGGGGATCATCTCAGAAAAATCTGAGAAGATTTATGTGAACTGATACAAAATGAAGTGAGCACAACCAGGAAAACAAGCTACACAGTAACAGCAATATTATAAAGATGATCAGCTGTGAAAGACTTGGTACCTGGTCAAATCCACCATAACTCCAAAAGACTTGTGATGTAAAATGCTATCCACTTTCAAACAGAGAATTATTGGACTTGGAGTGCATACTTTTTTCTTTTCTTTATTTTTCTTGTTTTTCTCTTTTTGGAACATGGCTAGTGCAGAAATACGTTTTGCATGCCTTCTTATGTATAATATATATCCTATTTCTTGCCTTCTCAGTGAGAGGAGAATAAGAAAATAAGAATAAAATTTTAAGGGCACAGATTCTTAGTCTGGGGTGGGGAGAACTCCAACAAAGGAAATACCATAAGTTTCCCTGATGATTCATTGTATGACGTTAACATTTTTAGGTTGACAACAATCGGAGATGGTTTGAAAGTGAAAAATCGTGCCATCAGTGACTCAGTGGCAATTGCTAACATGCTGATACTAACCACTCCTAACTTCCATCAATGTCTATTCTATTGGTGGACATGCAGTAGGTTCTAAATCTCATTATGCTGATTGTCAATAATTTTTTTTTTTATTCTTGAATTTAGTTCAACTAGCTATCCTGCCCAGAGCCCAAACCTAGGTTCCCATGCTTGGCAATCAGCTGGTGGTGACTCAGGGAGTCACAGTGTCATAGAAGGAATGGCCAAAATTATCTCATAGTATGATAAATCTGCAAGGGACCTTTGAGATCATCTAGGCCAACTCCTTCATTGTACATGAGAGTGGGAAACTGAGGCCCAGAGAGGTAAAGTGATTAGGTGAAATAAGATGGATAAAGAAGCAGATTTAGAAACAGAGGTGCTGGATTTGAATCTCTCCTCTCCATCGATGTGACCTCAGGTGGTCCCCTTCATCTGTCTCTGCTTCAGTTCCCACCCCCTTTTAGATGAGAAGGTTGAACTAGATGATATCAGAGTCCCTCCTAGTACTCTACTGCTTTATTGCCTATACCCAGGCTCCCAGACCTAGTTAAGGGCAAAATTAGAACAAGAACCCAGTTTCTCTTGACTTCCCATTTTTCTATTATAGCAAACTGATAGTGAGCAAATTCTAGACAGATTTTGGGAATAAAATTGAGAAATGGTGTAAATACAGTGCTTGTCGGTGGGGTGCTCCATTGGAGTGCCCCTAGGCCCTACCCCATAGCTTTACTGTGCTCAAATCCCAGGAGGGTGAGACCACGGAATAAACTCTTATCCGTGTGTAGAAGACAGGGCATGGAAAACCATCCCCTGGAAAATATCTTTCCCCTCCCAAGACAGCCCCCCCCAAAAAAGTTCAATGAGAAGAAAACCATTGATTTGATGGCCTCATCGAGTCATGGTGCCACTCAGGTCTTCCTTATCCCCAACCTTAAGGACTCCTGAATTAAAATTGCTACCTCCTTCGTTAACGCCGGCTTTTAATCGATGCTCATATTTGATTTGCAGTACTCTTCCTGGATAAATTAATTTCCTTGGGGTACGAGTTCATTCTAGGCATTATCCAAAGCACTGAGGAACTCACATAGCCAAGGTGAAGGCTGGAAAAGACAAACTGAAGTCACCGGGCCCTTGACTGCCAGAACGTTTTATTATAAAAAATTAGAAATAACATGCTTATCAAATGGACATGGGAGTGGGGTAAGGTGAAAGTGTTGAGATATGTCCTTGTGGCCTCTGTCATCGATAGATTGGGCTATAGAAGCCTCCCCCAAGAAGGAAGCTTATACTAACCTTTCTTTTGTTTCTAATCATCGTGGTTTTTGTCTTTAGATTGCAGTGGGGAAAGCAGTGTCTTGGTTTTACCATCTGCTGCCTGTGGGATCTCGAGCAAGCCCCTTCCCTCTGAGCCTCAGTTCCTTTATTGGTTAAATGAAGGAGTTGGACTCAGTGGTTTTGGAGGGCCCTTCTAGCTCTAAATCTGTGATCAATAGTTCCCTTGTGTAAAACCAAAGTCTGAGCTCCTTTTAGTTATTAACATTAGCATTCATTTTTGCTATAGACATTGAGTACAGTCACACATCTAGAATAACTGGTCAGGTCACTAAGAGGCTTTTCAATGTTTTGAACACTTGCTTAAGGTGGACAACACAACGAGGGACAGGCTGAAGAATGGACTGGATATGCAGGAAAGCTGAAAAAATGCTTTTGTTGTGAGGCAAAGTATTTTGACTAGAGGATGGTACAAGAATTCTCTGTAATTCACCCCTTGGTCTAGACTCCTAGATTCTATAAAACTATTATTTAAAGTAAATAGCTTTAAAAAATCATCCTGAGCTTTAAGATCCTTCCCTGCTTCTATTGCCTTGATTGTTAAGCACACTTATTTTCTTTTCTTTTTTTTTCTTTTTTTTCTTTTTTTTTTTTAAGCAATTGGGGTTAAGTAACTTGCTCAAGGTTACACGGTGTTTTTTTGGTGGTGTGGGGTGTTTGGGGTTTTGTGTTTTGTGGCTAGGTTTTTGTTTGTGCGGATTAGGTGTCGGAGGCCGGCTCCGAACTCAGGTCCTTCTGACTCCAGGGCCGGCGCTCTATTCACTGCGCCACCTAGCCGCCCCCAAGCACGCTTATTTTCAATGGAAAAACTTTGAACATGTGTTAAAACATGTCTCTTGTGTCCCTCTTTACCCAGAATGGCTCAGTAATGAGGAATTGCTTTGAGGAAGCATTCTGGAAAACTAAAGGCAAATTACATAAATGCTTTTTAAAAGTTGTTAGAATTTTTTCTAAAATTAAATACTTCCTTACTTTACTCATTCATTCAGCTAGCATCTACTGCAAGCTTATTAAGGCAGCTATGTGGTTCAGTGGGTAGAGCACTGGGCCTCGAGTCAGGAAGACCTGAGTTCAAATTTAGCCTCAGACACTTACAAGCTGTGTAATCCTGACTAAGTCACTTAACCCTGTTTGTCTAGTTTCCTCATCTGTAAAATGAGCTGGAAAAGGAAATGGCAAACTACTACAGTGTCTTTGCAAGAAAACCCCAAATGGGGTCATGAAAAGTCAGACATGACTGAAACAACTAAGCAAAATTAGATACAAGTCACTGGAAGAGATTAAAGGAAAAAATGTTATATTTTCTACCCTCACAGAGTTTATTATCTTATAGGAAGGATACTTGCACAAATCAGTACAAGAGAAAACAATATAGGATAAGTACCATAAAGCTGGTATAAACAAGAAAGAACCAGAGATCTGCTTATTTTAGAAAACAGAATCTTTTGAAAATAACTTTCATTTTTGTTGACCCCTAGTCACCCTTAGAAACAATTACTGTACAGTCCTGTATAGTGATTCCTTCAGGCATAATTCATTGGCACATCTAACTTCAGTTCAATATAGTGAACAAACATTTATTAAGTACTTATCGTATATAAAACACTGTGCTAGATGGAAAGATTAGATGAGATGGCCCTGCCCTTCCAGAGTTTAATCTTTTTTTAAAAATTACACAGGGGCGGCTAGGTGGCGCAGTGAGTAAGAGCGCCGGCCTCAGAGTTGGGATGACCCAAGATCAAATCTGGCCTCAGAAAATGAGCACCCACACATAAATAATGACTAGCCATGTAACCTTGAGCAAGTTACTTAACCCCAATTGATTAAAAAAATTACACATATGTAATTAATTTTAATACAGAAAAAATGCATACATTAACAACATGCAAACCAAAATATTACATGAACTCAATAGAGATGATGGGAAAAGAATAGTTCAATCTCGGAAGAAGAAGAAGAAGAAGAAGAAGAAGAAGAAGAAGAAGAAGAAGAAGAAGAAGAAGAAGAAGAAGAAGAAGAAGAAGAAGAAGGACGAGGAGGAGGAGGAGGAGGAGGAGGAGGAGGAGGAGGAGGAGAAGGAGGAGAAGGAGGAGAAGAAGAAGAAGAAGAAGAAGAAGAAGAAGAAGAAGAAGAAGAAGAAGAAGAAGAAGAAGAAGAAGAAGAAGAAGAATGCCAGGCCACAAGAGGACAAAAATCCATTATCAATAACTGGGGAGATCAATAGACTTCCTAAAGAAGGTCCCATTTGCATTGGGCTTTAAATGACAGGTAGGAATTTCAGAAAATGAAAAGGGATAGAAAAGACATTCTAAGCATGAGGGACAGTATAAATAAAAGCACAAAATGAGAAAAGCAGAGTAATCTAGCTAGGCTAGAGAACAGTTATAGGCAGGAATAATATGAGATATTGTTGGAAAGGTAAGATGGTGTCAGATTGTGAATGGCCCTTAATGCCAGGCAAAGGACCCTGAATTTTACTCAATATTCAGTAGTGAGACACAAACAATGTTTTTGCAAAGAAAAGAGAGACATGACTCAATCTTTGCACAGGGAAGATTAATTTAGCAACAGTATGAAGAATGGATTGGAGAATGAAAAAATGGAGGTGGAAAGATCTTTTAAAAGTCTGTGGCAAAGTCTGAAGTAGTAGTAATGAAGGCCTAAACTAAAGGAGATAGGTTGGAGAGATATTGTGGGAGTGGAAGTGGGCAACTGACTGAACATAAGAGGTGAAGAGAAGGGAAGAGACAAAATACTGTAGGAGATGAAACATTAACATTCACAGAGATAGTGAAATTAGAAAGAATAGGTTTAGGGATATAGGTATTGTTCGGTTTTAGACATATTGAATTTGAGGGGCTATTGGGATTTCCAAATGGAGCTGTCTTATAGTCAGGTGTATCAGTATGTCCTCTGGATATTTCCAGTTCATCATGATCAAAACAGAGCTTGTCTTCTCCCTCCAGCCAATCCTTCTTCTGAGTTTCCTATTACTATTGATTCTACCACCATCCCTCAAGTGTGCCAGGTTCTCACCCTCAGTGTAATCCTTATATCCTCACCCTCACACATAACATGTATCTAATCCATTGCTGTATCTTATTTCTACCTCTACATCTCTCAGCTACATCCCTCTAAACTCACATGGTTGCCATCTTAGTTCAATTGCTTATCACCTCACACCTGGACTATTGCAATAGCTTTCTAAAAGGACACCTGTCCTCTATTCTCTCTCCACCCCAATCTCCACACAATTGCCAAAGATATCTTCTTAAACATAAGCCTAACCATCTCTCTCTCTCTCTCTCTCTCTCTCTCTCTCTCTCTCTCTCTCTCTCTCTCTCTCTCTCTCACACACACACACACACACACACACACACACACACCTCAGTAAACTCTAATGATTCCCTATTCCCTCCAGGATCAAATGCAAACTCTTATCATTGTCATTTAAAAGTGTTCATAAAGCTCTGTCACTTGAAGCTCCTTCCTGTCTTCTCCATCTTTATACATAATATTCTCTTCCATGTACTTTGTGGTCCAACTATAATGGATAACTTGCTGTTTTCTCATACACAATGAATGTTCTATTTCCCATCTCCATGCTTTGGAATTGATTTTTCCCCATGCCTGGATTACTGTCTCTTTTCCAACTCTTGGAATTCCTGCTTTCCTTCAAGTTTCAGTCCAAGAGTCAACTTCTATGGGAAGCCT
The DNA here is from genome assembly GCA_011680675.1 of Gymnobelideus leadbeateri. Taxonomy (NCBI): domain Eukaryota; kingdom Metazoa; phylum Chordata; class Mammalia; order Diprotodontia; family Petauridae; genus Gymnobelideus; species Gymnobelideus leadbeateri. The sequence goes on along the minus strand of WOXC01001383.1, from coordinate 125,177 downwards.
TTCCTCCCTGCCCCTCTTTATTTTCCCACTAACTCCCTCCCCAGCTACTAGTACCTATCCCCTACTACCTACTAGTACATGTGTGCCCACAGTCATATAGGTAGCAAGATGGGGTTTGGGTAACTTTAATAAAAATTTTATTTGTTTTCATCACCGTTGGCACTTAGAGCATTCTTCTGGAGTCTATAGTGCATATGATCACCAGAGAGTTCAGGGTTTGAAGAGCATTCTTTATTGGTAGTTACTCATAGTTAACCCCCTCCAAAAAGAAAAGTTTACAGCTGACACCTTTTTAAAATGATTACAGTTGCCTAGACAATTTCCAAATGTTGATAAGAATTGGTAGACTTAGATTTGTTAAATGCTGCAAACCAGGGGTAGGTATCTGTCAGCCCAGAGAACAAGTATTAAGATAAATGGATATTCAGAAATTTCCTTTATAAATGTGAAAAGAACTGCCTAAAATACAATTTTCATTTTTTAAGGCCTAAGTCATCTGTAATAAATATGAGCTATTTTCCTTGAACTGACTGACTTCCTATATCCATTCCAAACCTGACATCTGAATCACTTTACAACTCAGATGCAGCTAAATCTAAATAACAGAGCACTGTCCCTGGAACTATTGATTATATGCTAACAGAGATTATGTCCACCCAACACCCAGACACTTGATAAATGGAAAGAGCAGTCAAATGCCTTCTTTGGCATTATTTGAACCAAGTAAAACTGATTTTCTTTACAGAATTCAGTTAAACTACTTTAGAGAACAAGGGGATACTTCAGAGAAGCCAGTGGGGCAACCTTCAAAGTATGGCATTTCACGGATGAAATGGTTTCCCTGAGGGTTATGAGTCTCCATGTTACTAATAGAATTTAGGAGCATTGCTAGAACCAGACATAATCACTAGGTAACGCTGTGTTAGATTACCAAAAGGCTCCCTATTTACTACAAAAACCACATTTAGTCAGATAAGGAATCTGAAATGAAACATTGGTGACCAAACAGTCAATTTTGAATTAGAGATGGAAAAATTCAGTTACCATCAACCAAAGGCAAAATGTTCCCTTTAAAAAGAAAAATCTGAAAGTGACAGAGAAAACTAAGTGTGGAAAAAGAAAGAGGATTTAAAGGAGATGGGAGGGGATATTTTTTTTCAGTTCCCACTAACTCAAAAGAAAAAATAAAGAACTTTTGCACTAGAAGTAGAGCATTTGCAGGTGAAGCCACAAAATAATAAAGCTAGAAGGTTAACAAAGTACACCTTATAAACTGACATTGAAGAATGTTAATTCTTCATATGCTCTCTGGGCACCTCTCCCTCGCCGGCCCCCACGCTCCTGTAGGATGTACAAACTGAACCCTAGGAAGGTGCTGCAAGTGTAACCCAGAGATTTCTCTCAGCTACAGAGATTCTGCTAGCACACCTCATCCCAGTCTTTATCCTACCAGGTGGCATAACAGGGTACCTTGACTCTGCCCAGACTTGCAAGAAGGAGGGGAGGACCAGGCTTCTTTTTGCCTGGAGCAGCCCCTTGGTTAGGAAAGCCAAAAGCTGCAGGGACTCATCCAAGAACACCCTTTCCACCCTCCCTGTCCCTGGAAAAACTGGCAGAGAGTGATTCAGCCTAAGTAGATAACTAAAGAATGGTAGAAACTGGGACAGAAGGCCAGTGTGCATAGCAACACTGGACAGGCAAGAAAAAAAACCTGAAATATATCTGGAGCTAGCTCTGACCCCCAGAAGCTATTTCAGGAAGGGATTGATTCAAATTTATATTATTAAGTATCTGAATAGAAAGTTTTCAAAAGAAAAAATCAAACCTATTTACAATCATATGAAAAAAATACTCTAATGAGAGAAATGAAAATTAAATTAACTCTGAGGTTTCACCTCACACATATCAGACTGGAAAAGATAACAAAAGAGGAAAATGACAAATGTTAGAGAGGCTATAGCACTAAAGCTATACTAGTACATTGTTGGTGGAGCTGTGAAATTGGTCCAGTCATTCTGGACAACAATTTGGAGCTATAGCCAAAAAGTTACCAAATCATACATTAACCTAGATATACCACTACCAGGACTATATTCCTCCCCTCCAAAACAAATACAAGAAAGGGTCTACACATGCAAAATATTTATAATAGCTTTACTTGTAGTAGTCTCAGTCTGGAAACTAAGGGGGTATCCTTTTACTGGAAGACAGTTGAACAAATTGTGCTGCTTTTTTATGCTATAAAAAAATGATGAAATGGACAATTTCAGAAGGAACTGGGAATATCTTTATGAACTGGTGCAGAGGGAAAAGGGCAGAATGAGAACTACCTATATGATGACTGCCACATCACGGAGAAAAACAACTTTGAAAGACTTTAGAACTCAATGTGATCATAAATAAGGTCAAGAGAATGAAGACAAAACATGACTCTTACCTTCCACAGAAAGAGAAATACATCTTCAAATCTGGCCAATGTGGGAATTTGTTTTGCCAGATTAAATAACTATCCATTAATGATTTTTTTTTAATTTTCTCAAGGGGAAGTGACAAATTAAAGGGGGTAAAGCGTATTTATATTATGATATGCCACATTTATATCAAAATAATTTATTGCTGTAAAGTGGTGTTCAGAATCAAAACTCAGCCATTGAACCACACTACCAGAGTAATAGTGAAAATTCACTACATCCTCTTGCTGCTAAAAAAATGAAAAAGTACATTAGACTTTCACAACATGATTATTATGGAAGTGTTTTGCATAACTACACATGTATAACTTATATTGAATTGCTTGCCTTCTCAAGGAGGGTGGGTGAGAAGGGAAGAAGGGAGAGAATTTGCAACTGAAAGTTTTAAAAACAAATGTTAAAAAATTGTTTTTACATGCAACTGGGAAATTAGATATACAGGCAATGGGGAAGAGAAATCTATCTTACCCTAAAAGAAAATAAGGGGGATAAGGTGGGGGTGGAGTGATAGAAGGGAGGGCAGACTGAGGAAAAGGGTAATCAGAATGCATGCCATCTTGGGGTGGAGGAGGGGAGATATGGGGAGAAAATTTGAAACTCAAAATGTTGTGGAAAGGAATCTTGAAAATTAAAAATAAATTAATTAAATTTTTAAAAATCAAGGAAAAAAATGAAAAAAGTACTTCAACAAACTGCCTGCATGGTGAAGTATAGTTATTGGGAATAGAGGGTATCTACTGGGGGGGAAATGTGTTAAATATACTGCCTACTAGGAAGTATTTGAATTTTTTTGATCACTTCATTGCGAAGACGTAGGCTGTGTAATAAAATAAAAGAATAATTTTTTAAGTACAGAAAAATTTTAAAAACTAACAAACAAAAATGTCGAAGGAGTAAGGGGGAGGATTTTAGACTAACAGAACACCAAGAAGAAAGGGGGATGGGAGAAGTAATAAGTAAATAAAAGAAAGAAAGAAAGAGAAGTTCAGTTGAACTGCAAAACCGGGACAGGGGTGACAAGCAGGAAGTTGGAAGCGGTTACCTAGGAATAAAAATCTTTGTAGCAAATGCCTCTTAGAGTTTGATATCCAAAATATGTAGACAAATAACAGATATATTTATGAATAAAATTCATTTCTCAACAGAAAAAAGTGGTCAAGGGACATCAACAAACATTTTTGAAAGTTAGCACAGTGAACTATTCATAGCCATATGAAAGAATGTTCCATATGAAAGAAATAAACAAATTAAAACACCTCTGGGGCTCTTTGTCAGTCCCAGCAAACTACAAAGACTACAAAAGATGGGACTAGCCAATACTGGAGGCGTTGTGGACAGATAGACATAGTAATATGTTGCTGAATCTGTGGAATGATATGGCCATTCTGGATAACAATTTGGAATTAACCAAAATAAAGTGACAAAAGTTTCTATCCCCTTTGATCCAGAGATCCCATCACCATACTTGTGTTGTCTTCCGTTCTCAAAGGGGACCACAACATCAGGGAAAGATGACATGACTTGCAGTTGACTTGGATTTGAGTGAGGGAGGGCTGTGCAAGGTCATCAGCCTCACTTTCTCCTCCTGAGCCATCTGGGTCCAGTGGCCAGATATTTATCAGGACAACTGGAGATGGCCCAGGATGCTTTGGGAGACCCTGGCCCTTGTAGGCCAAGGTCTTTTCAGGATCTCACTTTGAGTTCTTAGATTGAACAATCTGAATGTAAATACTAAATAGTAACAGTTTCTCTTTTGGCCAGAACCCCCTCCCAGTTTGATTTTTTTTTCTTTTTTGATTAAAGAGGCCACCCCTAGATTAAGTTCTTAAAGAGATCTGTTCACTGAATGGGCACACATACCAAGGAGGTCAGTGGCAAAAATAAAAGTTGGTAAATGTTTAATAATCTTCTCCAGCAGAAAGAAAGAAAGAAAGAAAGAAAGAAAGAAAGAAAGAAGGAAGGAAGGAAGGAAGGAAGGAAGGAAGGAAGGAAGGAAAAGAAAGAAAGAAAGAAAGAAAGAAAGAAAGAAAGAAAGAAAGAAAGAAAGAAAGAAAGAAAGAAAGAAAGAAAGAAAGAAGGAAGGGAAGGAGGAAGGGAGAGAACAGGGAGGGAAGGAAAGAAGGAAGGAAGGAACGAAGGAAGGAAAGGGAAGGAAGGGAAAGATAAGAAAAGAAACATGCAGGACACACTTTTTTTTGCTTTTTTTTTTTTTTTGGAGGGGGAAGGCAGGGCAATTAGGGTTAAGTGACTTGCCCAAGGTTACATAGCTAGTAAATGTTAAGTGTCTGAGGCTGGATTTGAACTCAGGTCCTCCTGACTCCAGGGCCAGTGCTCTATTCACTGGCCTCCTAGCTGCCCTAGGACACACTTTTAAATTTAATCTGTGTTAATAACATTTTCTTCTTTACTTTCCTAAGCCTAGACAATCAACAAAACAATATCTCAAGTCCTGATTTGTAGCATTTGCTGATTTCCAAGGTGAGAATGATCACACTGAAAATTCATATCATCCCTGCTGCCTCAACACATCCCAGAAACCAAGTGTCAGAAAAGATGGGTCTTTATGACTTGACCATGGTTCCACAGCTAGTACATATCTGAGATAGGATCTGAACCCATGTCTCCTTGGGTTCAGTACCCTTTGCACTATATCTCACCGAACTGGTCGTTCAGGCTCTTCACATTTCTGCATTCTCAGACAGAGCTTTATATGGGGAATGTGGAAAGCAACATAAATCACCAAATGGACTTGGGGGCAAGACACTGCCCCAGAGCCAGCATTATGAGGCAGATTGAAGTGCCTGCTGACCTTTTATCATGGACCAAAGCAATACAACGAATTTTAACCTAAAAACCAATGACATGAAGAAATTAATGTGCAGGGCTTCGGCCACTTCCTATCTTCTAAAGGAAATTGGAATTCCATTAACAAGAACCACAGTGACAATCCATCATGTCCAGCTCTCTTTCATGTCCCATTGCTGCCTCGTGAAGCTCAGAATCTTCACATGTATCACAGGAAGAACATATCTGACTATGCGCCGTCTCAGTTATATGGTATCCAGGATATCACCAGGGCTGACTTTCTTATGAACCCCAGGCTACTGCTATCATAAAGCCCTTCCAGTTTCCATCTGTCAAGATTTAAAGAAGCCCCAGCTTAGATGTGGAAGCTTATCACCCCTGTGAGGCTCCCAAGTTTCACTGTTCCATGTGATAAGGCCAGATATTTCTAGGATAAAGACTTCCACTAGGGAGAAACATGGAGCATAATTATAATAAAAGTCCTCCCAAGAAAATGCTTTAAAGGGTGGATAACAAGCAAATGGCCACAAAATGCTAAAAAGGAACCATGTCACTGGGAAAACTCAGAGAGCCCAGCCAGGAGAGCCAACAAATTCATGTGGTAGAGGGAAGCGGGAAGAAAGCCAACAAATTAACTCAAAGTAGATGCCCTGCTAAATGGGACTTCCTGTGGTCTCCTCACTGTCAGGACAGCTGCATGCCTACTTCTCCTGGCACTGTGGAAGCATATCATCCTTACCTCACTTCCTTCTTACATACTTCCCTCACCTTATGTATTTTTTCAGCTTTTCTTCTCCACCTTCTTAATCCCCCCCCACCCCATACATAATCCTTGGCCCCAGACCCTCAACACAAAAATTCCAATGTGAAATGGCCAAGAAAGAGAAGAGAAAGTTAGAACAAGGACAGACTAGGAAAAGAATGTGAGACAGAGTCAGAGGACTTGACTTTGAATTTTGACCCTATCCTTTATTATGTATGTGAAATTTGTCACTTGAAATCTCCAGGGCTCAGTTTCTTCACCAATCAATCTGTCAACAAGTATTTATTTATGAATGCTATGGACTGAGCAATGCGCTAGGCACTGGTGATCCAGATAAAAATAAAATAACCCTTCCTCTCAAGGGTTACATTATAATAAAAAGTCCTTCCAAGGAAATACTTTAAAGGGTAGATAACAAGTAGAAGGTAACAAAGTGTTAAAAAAAAAAAAGAACCATGTCACTGGGGCAATTCAGAGAACATTGTGTTGGAGAAAACAACATCTGCATCTATAAGTAAATACGAAATATATTCCAAGTAATTTGGAGGAGGGCCACTAGCAGCTGGGAGATATAGTAGGTAACTTTTGAGCTTATCTTTGAAAAGAACAAAAGTGAAGAGGGAATACGTGGCTGGTGGAACAGTGGAAAAGGGCATTAGGTGAGGAAGATCTATGTTCAAATTTGGTCTCAGATATTTACTAGTTGTGTGACCGCAAGTCACTTAACCCTGTTTGTCTCAGTTACCTCATCTAAAAAATGGGGTAAGAAGCTTGGGAGGATCAAATGAGATAATATTTGTAAAAAGTGCTTAGCACAGCATGCAGCATACAGTAGGTATTTAAAATTGCATATTCCCTTCCCTCCATTCCAGAAACAAGAGACAGCTTATACAAAGATACAGAAGTGAGAAAAGGAACATTTGCCTGTCAGAAGCAATTTGGATTGAATGCAAAGTATGTAACAAGCCTGACTGAAGCCAGATGATGAGGAGCTTTGAATGCCAACCAGATGGGTTTATATTTAGTCCTTAAAACAAAAAGGAGATGCTAGAGATTTTTGAGCAAGGGGCTGATATGGTCAGAGCCAGGCTTTAAGAATATCACTCTGATATTCTATCTGTCCTATATTCTAAAGGAAACTAAAAGTCCATTAACAGGCACTACATCAATAGTTCCCCCTTCACTGTCCCATTGCTACCCTGTGGAAGGGCCTATGAGGGCTCAGAATACTTCCCGAATGTGTGGAAGAGAGAGAGACTTGAGGCAGGTGGAAGAGGGGCTACTGAAATACTCCAGGGGAGAGGTAATAAAGTAGGAAGGATAGTGTCTAAGTGGAAAGAGGGAAGGGGATATTGTATAGAACCCACAAGCATTAGCCACAGATAATGAGAGTTGATTAGTTAATCTTATAGTTCATAGGGTTTGGACCTGGAAGGGATCTTAAAGGTCATCTGCTCCAGAAATATAGAAGTCACAGGCAAAATTCCTCAGAATGGTCAGATTTAATTAATCAATTAATTAGCTAGTTAGTTGACTGATTCATTCATTGACTAATTAATTAAGGTGAACCAGATTCAAATGTCATTGGAAACATTTAACAAAATAAATAAAAATTTAATGCAACATGTGATGTTTTCCATGGTTTTCTGAGTCAATATGTGTCCTGCAGGGATCCATGTAATAAGTAGTAAATTCAAACAAAGGTCTGATGACTCTAAATCCAGAACTCTTTTCATTTGGCTGAGTCTTTTCCCAAGTAATCCAGATTCAGACCACTATGAAAGCCCTTGGTTTACAGAGAAACAACAAAGGTTGGCCCATAATTAGCAAGGCTAGAGGCTAGCAGCTAGGTGGCACAGTAGATAGAATGCCAGGTCTGGAGGCAGGAAGACTCATCTTTGTGAATTCAAAGATAGCCTCAGACACTTACTAGCTGTGTGACTCTGGGCAAGTCACTTAATCCCATTTGTCTCATCTGCAAAATGAGCTGGAGGAAAAAATGGCAAACTACTCCAGTGTCTTTGCCAAGAAAACCCCAAATGGCATCATGAAGAGTTGGACATGACCAAACAACAATATGTCATTATAAGAGAAAATTATGATAGGGTCAAGGATTTAGAAGTGAAAGGAACCTTAATGGCCATCAGGTTCAACTCCCTCATTTTATAGATGAGGAAACTGAGTCTTAGACAGGATTAGTGACATACACAGGGTCTCTTAGCTAGAAAATATCTAAGGTAGGAATCAATTCAGATCTTCCTGATTCCAAGCCCAGCACTCTACCCACAGAATGATGTTGTGGGCATGTCTTTCCTCTTGTGGCCAAATTGTTCCTTGCACAACCTTGGCCTCAGTGTTCTAGGGTCTCTGCCCAAAGGGTTGTTTGTCTCAAGTTGAAAGTTTATTTGAGGGTTATTTGAACTGTTTGCTTCAAGGTATGGTTTACACTATCAGTATAAAAATTCCTAGCTATAGGTCCTCCAGGTCATTTCCAGCACTAAACTCTATGAATGTATAAAATTCAAAATCAGAAGTTCTTTTTATTTAAACTCCTCTGTTTTTCCCTTTCCCAAATTGGAATCTTTTAGAAAACTCATTACACACACACACACACACACACACACACACACACACACGCGCGCGTGTGCGCGCACACACACACACACACACACACACACACACACACACACACACACTATAACCTCCCCTACCAAGCACTCTGCCTTGTCTACTGGATCAAGGAAAGCACCAACAAGGTAAAACTGTATCTTTTAAAATCTAAATAGGTTAATCTTTTAAAACTTAGTATTTTTAAAGCAGTTCATAAGACATCTAAATCCTGATCTCCCCCCACAGAGAAAGCAATTAAACTTTCAGATCTTATATTAAAATGTGAAAATAACTTTGATTCTGCAATAACAGAATTTCCATTTCTAGAGGAAGACCTGAGCTGACCGATCACCAAAGACAACCATAAGCCAAAGTCTTGTTCTTACCCAGATGCCTCTGGGTTTGTCCTCTTACTGAACCCTGTGCCTGGAGCACTCGGACCATTTTAAACCAGCCTAAACTGATCCTGGGAATGCTGACCTGAACCAAAGTCCTGCTTCCCAGTTCCATCTATTCCAAGAACTGTCCTTCAAACTACCCCTTTGTCTGTCTTCTTCTGGCTTCAGTCTTTAAATGCTGCTCTCTAACCCTATATTGATGGGCACTTCTGAACTTCTGTATTTGAGGTGTCCTGCTGAGTGTATCCCTGGTTCTGTCCATATTAAAGACACTTTTCTGGGCTTTTGTTGTTGTTGTTGTTGTTGTTGTTGTTTTGTCTTTTTTTTACTCCTGACTCCTCTGGTTTTCTTTGTACTGAGACTTGAGTTGACAGAAACAATGGTCCGTTTTTAGAGTAAAAGGAATGGCTTATGTTTAAATTTTAGTACGCATGGAATCCATTCTATCTCACCCAACTAGAATGTCAATGTCATGGGGATAATACCTCTGTGTTACCATCCCTGTGCATTGTGCATGATTAACAAATTCCTCATCCCCATGGGGGGAGGAGGGAAGAACCTCAAATCTTAATTGCCTCACCACCCTTGGTTTCCCATATACAAGGTATTTCCTATAGCTGAGGTGCTGCTCTTTCCTGTACATATCACATAATATCCTCACTGCCAGCATAAGCATTGGACCATCCCTTATTTTCCAAAAGCTTTGTTGAGATGAGTTCGTAGCTGGTAGGTAGCTAATCTCTCAAGTAAGAGATGTGCTGGTTCATCTTTACATAAAGAGAGCACTGTGTTTGGGGGTGGCTAGGTGGCTCAGTGAATAGAGAATCGGCCCTGGAGTCAGGAGGACCTAACTTCAAATCCAGCCTCAGACACTTAACACTGTCTGTGTGACCTTGGGCAAGTCACTTAACCCCAATTGCCCTGCCCTCCCCCCTCCAAAAAGAAAGAGAGAGAGAGAGAGAGAGAGAGAGAGAGAGAGAGAGAGAGAGAGAGAGAGAGAGCACTGTGTAAACGTTAAAGCGTCAGGGGAAAGAGCACACTGGAGTCAGGAGACTTGGACTCAACTCCCACTTCTTACATTTATTATCTGTGCCACTTTAAACAAATCACCTCAACTACCTGGCCCTCAACTAGCTGGCCTTTGAGGTCCTTTGAGTTCTAATTCTGTGCTCTTATAAAGTGAGTTTCAGAGTCTTGGGACATGGATCTGTTCATTTCTCACTTGAATGAATGAAAATTCCTACTATCTCCACCCCGCATTTTAATCTTGCCACCATCTCTATCCACCTTTTCCTACTTCCCATCACACTACACATCACCTGCTTAATGAATGCAGTGCAAAGTCAGTCTTGATACTCACAATGACAGCAGAGGATTGTCTAGAAACTCTGGGCCAGCATAAAGCAGTCTAACCAAAGCACAGGACCTTGTTATGGACAAAAATCATCTTCTCCATTTCAAGACCAAGAAAACAAATTTCTAGAACACACACACAGACAACCAATGGTAAAGGTAAGATGATAATTGATATACTGAATTGCTGATGGGACATGTGGTTCTAAGGCAGAGACATTAAAGATTTTTATGGTTGGAAGCCTGTAGTACATGGGCCACGTGAATTCAATTATATACTTATAGTAGCTTTCCCTACAATTGTTCATAGATCCAAGCCTGCTACCCTTGGTAGCAGAGGAGCTTGGTTCAAATACCAACTCTGTTTCTTACCAACAATATGATGTGGGGCAAGTCAATTAACTACTACAGGCCTCAGTTACCTCATTTGTAGAATGAGACAATGACTTAAAGTTCCCTAGAGTCACTTCTAACTCTAAAATCTGTTGCTCATCTCTGAACCCCTAGAAGGCTGCCTCAGTCTCAATTTCTCTATAGGTCTATATCAATTCACACACATATATTCTCTTGCATACATATACATAAATAATTCTGGTTTAGTGTTACTGGGAAATTTCACCAAGACAGTCTTAGACATCTCAGAGAAGGCTTGGCTCTTGGACACGGATATCAATTTGGAACAATTAGAGATAATATCGTAAACTTTAAAATTATTTACACGTATTTTTCATTTGTATTAAAGAAAATCAAAGTAATTAAGTATATTGACTAATACTTGGAAGAATTTGTGGTATATTCATTTTTTGAAATTATGAAGCCAGCACTTAAGAAATCTATATTGATGTGGATACTAATTACCTATAATTCATTGGAAATTATTTAAAATATTTTCTTTGCCATCTTTGTTTCCTTGAATAAATATATTTCTGGTCATTTTTCCATTTGTTTAAAAAAAATAAATGTCTTTGATTATTTTTAACAGTATTGTCTAGAGAATAAATAAATTTTGTGGGTTATAATTCTGGAGTAAATGTTTTAAAATATTGTTAAATGGTTTAAAATATATTGTTAAAATAAAATGTTGATTTTTATTTAAATACTAAAATAAAATATTGTTTAAATGTTTTAAAATATCTAAAATATTGTCTATTTTACTTATATTAGTCAGCCAAAGAACATAATTCAAAGCAAAGACATTTAACAAAATAGCCTAGTTAGAAGAGTATAAATTAAATATTCCTCTCGTAAATCTGGGGCACCCTCTCCCACAAATACATACATTGGTAGAAAGAGTACACATTCATAGGGATCATATATGGAGGCATACATACAGGCTACACAGGTATAAACAGGTATAAAGGGCATTTGTGGGAGGAAGGCAACTTATGCTTCTAATGGTACGAGGTTGTCAGTGTCTCATGATGAGCTCATTGCATTGTTCTCTGCAGAGCCTGCCCCGTTTGGGTGCCATGTCTGTCCAGTTCCCCACAATACCCTCTCTGCTTTTATAGCTGCTACCTACCAGCATCAGTTGTAGTCTTCAGCAGAGGTGCTCCCTCTTGCCCATAAGAGGAGGAGTAGGCCTTAACTTCATTCTGTTTCTCCCTGTTTTAAGGAATGAGAAAGAAGGTGTCCAGTAGAATTGAGTCAAAGTGGGTGCTCTGAATGGGAATCTGTAAGGAGCAGCCTGGAAGTGAGCTAAGTAATAGGGCCATGTTGTTCTTCAGTCGTTTCAGTTGTGTCCAACTCTGTGACCCCCGTATGGGGTTTTCTTGGCAAAGATACTGGAGTGGTTTGCCATTTCCTCCTCTAGATCATTTTACAGATGAGGAAACTGAGGCAAACAGGGTTTTCCCAGGATCACACAGCTAGTAAGTGTCAGAACAGATCTGAACTCAGAAAGCTGAGTCTTCCTGACTCTAGGCTCCCAGAACTCTATTCACTGCATCACCTAGCTGCCCTCTAATAATATTGATAAAGCCATAAACTATGGCAAAAGATGCTTCCTTTTAACCTTACTTTGACCAATATTCAACTTTCTCCCTTCTCACCACTTCCTTTTCTCTCTCCATGAGCGGTCAGTTTGAATCAAACAGAAGGATGCACAGTCCTGATAAAAGCTGTCTTGGAGGAAGCCACTCCTACAGTAGGAGCTGGCCACTTCTAAACGTCTTGTAAGCCAGTTCAGTCTTCCCTCCTTTATCCCCTCTGCTCCCTTCCACAGAAAGGGAACTGGTTGCCTGGCCACTCCCTAAGCTAGTGAATGACAGCCTCAGTGGGGGCTACATCAGAGAGCCAGGCTGCCACAATGAAAACCTCATCCCTCCATCTCCTTCCCCTCATTTGCTGAGGTAGGGAAATATTCTAATATTGCATATACTCTCAGCTTCAACTGATATGTAGCTTATGTAAGGAGTGGGGGAAGGAGGGTTGCCCTGGTGAGACTTCAGCAAAATTTGGATATCTAGATAGGCTAAAAGAAAGAAACACTGAAATGTAAAAATGACTTTCAGGTGCAAAATAGACGTTCCCCACCCTGGTGGGGATATGATGTTTAAGGAGTTTATGAAGAGGCCAGTGGGACCAGGAACTTGTCTCCTGGGCTTTCACTCCTTTGTCTCTAAAATCACCAAAGAAGTAAGGGAAACAGAACAAACCTAATTGAGACTAATCACCCTAAGATAAAGTCTCTAACAGAAGGGAGTTTTGATCCAGGAAGGATTGTTGGAACCAGAGAGGCTAGATCTCTCCCATCTCCTGCCTGGAAATAACAAACAAGCTCAGTCAGTTTCTCAGGGCTTCAAAGGAAAGGATCATGGCCCTAGTTGAGAAAGCACTGAGAGTAAACTCGGTTGAGCAGTGCAGGAAAGTGTAAGTGACCTCAGCTGTTCATTCAAGGGCAAGCCTCAGAAGTCCAGAAAATGGACCACTCCGGCCGAGCCTCTTTTCCGAGGCTCAACAATCTGCCCGACTGGAGAGGGAATAAGTATGGTAACTTAGCACGAGCAACATCATTTTGTTTTGAGCCTTCATTTACCTACTAAGTCATTGTCATGTAAACTGTTTTTTCATAATAAGGTAAGCACTTGATTGGTAGAGTTTGTCAATGAAGTGTGTCTTCCAAATCTGATAAATGACTGATAAACACTTGCAAATGCTGTCAGCTTTGATAGACAGCTTCCTTTCATCATAAGCTTAGGTAACTGATTGCCAAATCAGAACTTAGTTGTCGTATGTAAATACCCTTAGTCAGAACAACAACAAAAACCCCATTGGAGATCCCAGGCATCAGTCTGTTTCTGGATTGCAAACGGTGAAGAAATCTCTATCCCCAGCACTTGGAAATGTGAGCATCATGTGTTTGCTCTAGAACAGTTGCTGGTTGACAGGGACCTGTCAGAATGCTGTCATAGAAAGAGCTGTTAGGGGAAGATGGGGAGAAAAAAAATGTAACTCAAAATCTTGTGGAAATGAATGTTGAGAACTAAAAATTAATTAATCAATTTAGAAAAGGAAAGGAAAGAAAAGAAAAAAAGAGAGGAGAGGGGAGGAGAAAGGAGGGGAAGGGAGGGGAGGGGAGGGGAGGAGAGAAGAGAGGAGGAGAGAAGAATTGAGTAGAGAGGGAAATTTCTAGCACCAATGTGAGAAACACTTACCAGGACCCCTAGGAATCAGGTTGCTAATTTGTTCTTAGAGGGTTTGATGTTTATATTATTAAATAATCAATAAAGTCTGATTGCATGAATTGATGTAGCACCTGCCTTAATACATTTGTGATGATAAGTTGGTTTTACATGTGCACTGTGACTTACACTTGCCCAACCTAGCAGCAACAGCTCAATAGCAGAAAGGCTTGTCCAGTGCAGTCCAAAAGCAGACAAGCCAACCAAGGAGATAAGAATAGTCACTGAGTGACCTCCTTGACCCAGCCCAGTAGCAGGACCTCTCTTGGCTTAGCTAGCTGAGACATCATATGCTATGAGGAGCAAGTATAGCTGAGCCACATGTCCAGCAAAGAGGTCATGCTCTTTGAGAAGTCAGCCAAGCTATTCAATAGTATGACCTCTCGTCGATGGTCCACACCAAAGTGAACTGCTTAAGAAGACTCTAGGGAAATAAAGGATGTTGAGACCCTACAGTTCTGGATTTGTGATTTGCCATTGGTGTTCCCTAAATATGTGCCTCATTGCCATTCTATTTTTTCTCTCCTTTATTTTATTTTTTAAACCAAATTTATTTATTTTTAGTTTTCAACATTTGCTTCCATAAGTTTTAAATCTTCTCCCCCTTCCTCTCCTCCCTAAGATGATTGCCATTGTATTTTAGATTTGTGTCCATTCTTCCCCTATGGACTCTATGTGTATTTGTGAGAGAGTGTGCCCTGGTACTGGAGAAAATGCTTTGTAGCTACTGTTCTTGTTATGCCATTTGAGTAAAAGACTGTCTTTGGGGCGGCTAGGTGTCGCAGTGAGTAAGAGCACCGGCCTCGGAGTTGGGATGACCCGAGATCAAATCCGGCCTCAGAAAATGAGCACCCACACATAAATAATGACTAGCCGTGTAACCTTGAGCAAGTTACTTAACCCCAATTGCTTTAAAAAAAAAAAAAGACTGAGTCTTTGAGCAAAAAAAAAAACTGAGTCTAGCACCTGAGTATTATAAGAAAGTAAACCAGTAGGGATTTATGAGCTAGTGTTATGAGGATAGCTACCCTTAGAATTGTCCCTAGAATTAAAAAGTAGTAATCACCTCTCTGGGGACTAAACCTATCAAGGCCAGTATGAGCTGAGTGAGCCCAAAGAGAAAGCCCAGAGGGAATGTTAAAATTTGGGACCCTGCTTGTTTTTCCTCTTTGTTAAAAAATTTTCATTCCAAGGTATTGTTTTCTAGATAGAGGAGAGATGTATTTGGAAATGAAGATAATGTAGAAACAAAAGTATCAAGAAACATTTTTAAAATCAACACAACCACCCCTCACAAAGAAAACCTCATTACTTCTGTCCTTTCACAAATAGCAGCATGTTCTCCCCTAAAACAAAGGACAATGTGTATGTTGAACTCAGCTTTTAAATGTGTAACATCTGTCCCATTCACAATTGCAGAGGAATGGATGGAATGCCAATGAACACAAGTGGCATGTCCCCGGGACACTTCATTAATAGCTGTAGATGCACCTCAAAAGAACACAGTTCTAAGGCTCCATTATTTGACCCTCCAGGCAAAGGCCAAATGCCCAGTTTAGCCAACTGCCCAACACAGGACACCAGCCACCAGAACTGCTCCTGGTCTTGGTTCCCCCTCACAAAATGTCTCACCTTTTCTTGTCTGCTGTCTTCTATCAAAAGAAAACAAAGTTTCAGTGGCCCATTATCAGGTCTAATTAAATGAATAGTGCCTAACTTCAAATGGGACATTTTTAAGTCCCTCAGACCTCCAGCTCATTCCCATTTGGCAGTATTCCTCCCAATGAGCAGGTCTATCCTGACAAGAGGGCTTTCCCAGCCACAGGAATGAATGGTGAGGAATCAGTTATGTTCCCCTTCTGAAAAGTAATAAAAAGCATGTGTTTGGGCCAACTACCTCTGCAAACACAGAATACCTGTGTAGTCAGCTTAAGCCTCAAATCACATAGCAATACATCCATGAGCAATGTGTGCTAGAGAATTCCCCGTAATAGACGAAGCATTACTTGTTTTAATCAGGGTAAGGAGTGCAACAAAATGAAACTTCATTAGTTGTGATCTTACCCAGATTCCAGAGACAGGAATAAGAAAATCCATGCAGTATAAAATGTTGGGGTTGCTGGAAGAACAACAAACAAAACAAAAATGGATGGTAAAGCTGGATAGGTTCTAGTAACCTAAATGTGGCAGCGGAGGCACTTGACACACATGCCTGTCCCACCAATTCCTTGTCATGCCCATAGCCTGACCAAGAACTCACTAATTTTCATTTCAAATCCAATTCCCTTTCCCCTATATACATGTAGAGTTGCCAACAAACCCTGCTCAGCCTAGGGGACTGAACATATCTTTGGGCCTGAGCAGCCAATCAGTAGAGAAATTATGGCAATAATTTTAGAAATAAAAAGAAAAAAGGGAAATGGTCAATCATTTCTACTCCTCCTCCAAGAATAATAAATGTCCCTGTCTTCTCAGGAGAACATTGAGAACAACTGAGTGGAGTATTCAGGGAGAGAGAGTCTAGAAGTCTGGCCAGACAAGATATGTACCACATTGGAAAGGAATGTGCGGGGAGAAGCCTTCATCCCTCACTCTGGGAGATCAGCAAAATCTGCTTAAGGTATCTGCTATGTTTTCCAAAGGGCTAACTTAATATCTCCCAGCAGGCTTTGGCTAGACAAGGTACCCAGAGAGTATCCTGGAACTTAACTGACTAAATTAATCAAGAAAAAAATAATAAACAGAAAGGGCCAGGACTTGAAGAAAAAAAAGAGATTCCCTTTTCTTGGTCATACTTAGCAAAGGAAATTTTGTTATTCCTTACCTTTGACACTCATCAGAAGAGAAGACTGTAGGGTCATGAGATTAAATTAATTTAACATTAGAAGGGACATCGATATATACTAGTCCAACCCCTTTATTTTACAAATGAGGAAACTTAAATTCAAGAGGTCAAGAAAGAAAAGTAAATATTTAATTATATGATATGAGATCCTATCAAATTCATTTTAATGAAAGCCTTAATTAACTTCAATGTAGATTATGAGTACCTTCATCATAAGTGACTGGATCCAAACTCTCTCCAAGGAAATCCTAGCCAAAATAATTTCATCTATTTTGATTGATGGGAAATTACAGATAAGCTCATGGTCTGGAGATACAAGAAAATCTTATAGATGCCAAGCAGAAAAAGAACAGGAAAATCAGTTCCCTTTCTCCCTCTTTGGGCTCTCAAATAGAAAGCAGAAATGGGAAATTAATCAAAGGCAAATTCTTAGGATTCCACCACATCCCCGTGGTTCCCTCTGATTGGAGGGTGGAGCCATGAACTCCAAAAATGTCCATTTAAGGAGAGAATTCAGCTTAGAATAAATTGTTTCTCCCCTGGCCACTCTAGTTTGGGACTTCTCTTTTTTACCATGCCCCAGGTCAGATATCTTCCCTGGTACTCCTCCGCCCTTTCCACCACCTTCTCCCATTACTTTTTAGCTCCTTTTGTGTGTTGTCTTCAGCCATTAGATTGTAAGCTCCTTGAGGGCAGGTACTGTCTTTTTTTTTTTTTTTTGAAGAGGGGAAGGCAAGGCAATTGGGGTTAAGTGACTTGCCCCAGGTCACAGGGCTAGTAAGTGTTAAATGTCTGAGACTAGATTTGAACTCAGGTCCTCCTGAGTCCAGGGCGGTGCTCTATTCACCACACCACCTAGCCGCCCTTCTGTCTTTTTTTAAAATTATTTTTATTTCTATCCCCACTGCTTAGCATTGTGCCTAGACCATAGTAGGCACTTAAGAAATATTTTTTTACTAAGTTACTGTTTTGCTCTCCTCTGATCCCAAAGGAAAATTAGGCCTTTTTCTGAGACCTCAGAAGCTACATGGGGTGTGGATTCTGAACATGAGATCTGAAGTAACCATGTCATTGAACTTGGCTTGCAGGCCCAGCCTGTAATCCCATCTATGTGGCTAAACAGCCATTTCCCTCCCTCCACATGGCATCCAACAATATGAATGTGATTATAACAGACACATGCATTCAAACCCTCAAAAACTAAAACTTCAAAAGCATCTTGGGGCCAACTGGCTTCAGAGTTCTGAAGGCCTCTGTCCATGAATGCCCCACTAATAAATTCTGTAGGCATCCCCTGCTGGGAATTCTATAGGTGGAGTGGTTGAAAGGAATTTCAAAATATTTGATCTGATTCTGAGAATAAACACCTAATAAGCTCTTGGTTGGAAATTTATTTAAAAAAAATAAAACACATCAGTGTCTTGGAACTGCCAAGTCAACCTGAAAATAACAAATGTTCAGCTGAGATGGCCTTGAGTTTGCTATTAACAGATGATCCCAAACTCCTTAGAAAGTGTGTCTGAGTAGGGTTGATGTAAGTCTGTTCAAAATCACCACCCTTTTCCCCAAAACATGGACATTCCTTAAGTGTTCTTGGTTTGAATTGGTGAGTGTTGATTGTGGAAGGAATTATGATTTTTATGATAATATATATGATATGTATAATGAATCTATTGATAGATTAGATTTTTCAGAATTGCCTCTCTTGTGAGTCAGAACTTATAATGCAGCTTGAAATGATAAATCAAACCCAGACAAGGCACTCACTAGCATCCTTCTGCCTTGCATCCCTGAAGAATCAAAGACTGGAGAACCTGTTCCAATAACAGAACTATAGTCCTTTGACCCACCGAGTAATGACCCCCAAGGACTCAATATTGCTCCCACAGGACTCCAGAATTATTGTATTGTCTCCCATTTGTGGGTTTGTCATGGGAAACCCTTCAAGCATAGGAAAACACTGTCTATATTCTACCTTCCCACTTGTGATTTATGTATATAATCTCTGCCTTCACTTCAGCAAGGTGGAATTCTTTCTTTTGGGGGGGAGGGGGGGAAGGCAAGACAATTGTGGTTAAGTGACTTGCCCAAGATCACACAGCTTAGTTTAGTGTCAAATGTCTGAGGCCAGGTTTAAACTCGGGCCCTCCTGACTCTAGGGCCAGTGCTCTATTCACTGAGCCACCTAGTTGCCCTAACAAGGTGGAATTCTGATCAGGAGAATTTCTGATTTTCAAATCTATTCCTCATATGGGAACTAATTAATTAAGCAGCTATTTGATTACTGGCACTCCCATCTCTAGGCCTGGTTTGTGCACCTCTGCGCATTCTCGTATTAGAGATTGGCTCAGTAAAAATCCAGTTAACATAATCAGTCAGCAATCATTCAGCAATGAGCTGGGTACTCTGGGTACAAAGTCAAAAATGGAACATTCTCTGAACTTGGGGAGCTAATGTCTTATTAGAGGAAATAATGTATTTACATATAAATGTGTACAAAATGCAGGACAGCTCTGATTCTTAAGAAGCTCTTTTCCTTATATCAAGTCTAAATTTGCCTCTTTTCAATTGCCATCCATTGTTGGGTCTCTGGGATCAATCAGAACAAGTCTAATTCACATGAAATCCATTAAATGTCAGTATTTCTGTGACTAAGAATGACTTCCCCACTCCTAATCTCCAGACTGAGTCCTCGCTTTCCTTAAAAGGGCTGGCTTGAGTCCTAGAGCTCCCTTTTTTGAACCCATAGTGGTCTCTCTTTCCTCTATTTTATTATACTACTTAACACTGATCCCAGTCTTCTGGCACTTAGCAGATATTACCTTGTGTTGATATTAATTGCTAATTCTGTATACATTGTGACTTCTCAGTTAAGTTATTAGTTCCCTGAGTAATTAAACCTTTAGCTTTGCAGCTCCAGCACCTAGGACAGCACTCATCCCACAGGTGGTCTATAAACTTTGCTGGTGGTAGTTGATTTGATGGGGACATCAAAACCATTACCACTTTTACTCCCAAGCTCATCCTACATTCCTCAGCCTCCATGCACTTGTACAGCCCAATCTTAGAATGCATTAGACTTAGAATGCGTTTCCTCTTCACCTGTGCCCATCAGAATCCTTTTCTTCCTTCAAAGTTAAACTCAAGTACAATCTCCTTAATGAAGCCTTCCTTTATCTCCCTTAAGTGGACCTCTCTTATCTTAAATTTTCTTAAATAACTTTACAGTAGAACTTGGGTTTACGAACTTAATTCATTATGAGATTCTGTTCATCATGCTCTTTGTTTGCATTGCAAAGTGAATTTTTCCCATAGGAAATAATGTTAAGTCAGATGATCAGTAACACATCTCCAAAAATATTCATATAAAATAATTATTTATAAATTTAAGTAAGATTTTTGTCCCTGATGCACCTGAAATACAATAATAATGATTAGTACACAATATAAACTGAAAATAAAACAAATTAACCTGTACTTTACCTTTGAGAAGAGTCATGGCTGGCATGAGGGTGACAAGAATGAAAAGAAGTTGGGGGAGGGGGAGGGGGTAGGGAATTGAAGGGCTCATGGAGAGGGTCGGGATCTGAGGACCAGGGTCAGAGGTAGTGAGTAGGACTGGAATAGGGGAGGGAGAGTGGCCTGGAGCCTGGTGAGAGGGGGGGAAGGAAAGGAGAGTGATTTTGCTTCTGCAGCTAAGGCCTTGGGTCTAGGATACCCCACCACCCTCTCCCCTGGGGTCCCGAGCACCCCCCATCCCAGCCAGGCATTGCTGCCCACACTTCCCACCCTCGAGGCCATAGGCACAGGCAGGGGCTGCCTAGGATCTCAAGCCACTGAGTCTGAGCACCAAGTATGTGAAGCTGAAAGTGGGCGGCTTGCTCCACTACACCAGGCTGCAGACCCTGCCCAAGCAGGACACCATACTCAGAGCTATGTTCAGGGGCCACGGAGGTGCTCACAGACTGAAGGTTGGGTGCTGATTGACAGGAGTGGTCATCATGATGGGTCAGTGCCTCTTCCAGAGGGCCCTCAAGAGCTGGGTGGGCTATTGGGTGAGGCACGATGTCAACTGGTACAGGGGCTAGCTGAGGATTGCCAATTGGCTCTACATCAAAAGAGTGAGAGCCTTTCCCCACTTTCCTCATTTTGCCTTATTCCATACCGGCATCTTCACTGGGAGAGCAGCAGCTTCTGGCTAGCACCTCTAAGGCAGTGGTGAAGCAAAAATGATGTTCAGACTGTGAATTTTTATTTGTCCTGCAAGACAAATTATGCAAAAACATTTTCCTCCTCTAGCAAAGCATCCATGAACCAGGTTACTCATAAATCAAAGTTCTACTGTCCTTAGATTTCTACCTTCTTCTTTTAGATGCCATTAGAGAGGCTTTGATCACTATACTACACTCTCTCACTTATAACTAAGTCCCGACTCAGCATGAAGGTGGTGCTCTAGAATTCTTTAATCAATGAAAAAGCACTTATTAAGTGTCTGTTATATGCAAAGCATTGTTTTAAACTCTGGGAATACAACATTACAAAAGTAAGACAGCATCTGATCTTAAGGAGGTGACATTTCAATTGAGAGAGGTAGCACATCTATGGAGTTTCAGGAAGTCAATGAAAAGTTAGGTTGCCTTCATCATTTCAGTGCCTGTTTTCAGAAGACTTCAGTCCTATATCTAGAAGGGATACTTCCCACCCAGAGAGGAAAAATAGCCCCAAAGAAACAGAAATGAACTTTTAAAGGGTAGTTTCCAAAAGGTAACTCAATTATCCTTCCTTAGAGCAGAGATCTGAGTAATTTCCGGCCATTTTTGGACCTCAGGCAACACCTGGACTGAACCTCCCACTTCCCATGGTTCCCTGCAGCACAGAAGAGGTCAAGATGGATAGCCTCCTTAACTTACAGTGTATTAGGTACTTTATATGTCAAAGGTTTCTTTCCACAGTACCTGCTGGTCATGTTTTCTTAGGAGCTTGGACTGCAATCATCCTGGAAGCAAGTTTACTACAAGAAGTTATTTATGTAACCAAGAGAGAACTAATTTCAATATTTATAGCTCAACAGAGAAGGTTCTTTTCTAATGGATTCAGGGACCACTTAGAAGGAATAAACAAGGTTGGATGTGCTACAATATTTTTAAACACAACCTTTGGACGGTGCTAATCAAAAAATCTCCAGGGATATAAGCATGCTGAGGGTTGGAGAAGTTAGTGTACTAGCCACTAAGAATCTGAATATCTTTTGGTGACCAATGCCCAAATCCTACTGATACCCAAAGCCCTCTGCCAGTTATACATGTTTGAAATCCCCTCTCTCTTGTGATGCCTGAAAGACGTCATCCCATAAGATCAAAAGAAACCCTGGATGAGAGCTGGGGGTAGGAGAGGGAAAAGGAATATGCTGATAAGAAGTATCACCCTGTGCAGTCAGCATTAGTCACTTATGGGACTGACTCATCCTTTACTACCACTGAGGTGAGAAAGAACATCTGTGTAAGAACATTAAGTACCAAAAATACTGCATAAAACTTCAGCCACATATGTAAGAGGGCAGATAAGGACAAGAAAAAAAATAGCTAAACCTTAAGAAACAATGGAGCTAAAATGCTTTCTTTTTTAATTATTGAAGATAATTTTTGTAATTTAGATTTTTGGTGGTTATTTCAGGGTTTCTGTTTGGGCTGGGTTTTTTTTTTTTTTTTGGTTTTTGGGTTTTTTTCAAAAAAACAGAAACCAAAGAGATGCCCACTGACTAGGGAACAGCTATACTGTGCTAACTACTTTACAAATATTATCTCATTTAATCCTCACAACAACCCTTTGAGGTAGGTGCCATTATTTTCCTCATTTTGTAGAAGAGGAAACTGCGGTAAAAAGAGTTATCTGTCCAAGGTCACACAGCTAGTAAGTGTGAGAGTCTGTATTTGAACTCAGGTCTTCATGGCTCTAGGTCCAGAGCTAGCTCTATCTACTGCACCAAGAGTATATACATACATTCATGCATGTATGTATGTATGTAAGCTTTGGAAAGAACTCTGAAATCTCCAAGCAAATTATAAATACAAAAAATTACTCCAAAGATTGGAAAGAAGGAAGCTCAAAGGCCTGAGGAATTGCTTACCATTTTCCAGGAGTAGTTAATTAAATGTGTACACAAGCATACACCCTCATTGTCTAACAACCTCATATTTCAAAGGCATCACAAAGTTCTTTACCATGGATGATCATGAGTTAAATGGCCCCAAAGGTCACTTCTTGTTGAAACTAGACTGTGGACTTGAAGAGTAGTTTAACTTAGCCTTCTGAAGAACCTCCCTGCCCATCTCTCTACCCCCTACAGTCCCCACTTGTTTACACTACAAAAAGAACCACATGCTTTGGTCTCAGTTTGCATGATCTATCCACCCAGAATTTATGGCAAGGGATAAAGCAAGAGAATCATCAAAGTCACGAGGCACTACATTTGTGGCCTGAAATCATTCCAGAAACCAGAGCCTGAGAGGGAAACAGAAATGCCTGAACAGCAGGAAACAGACCCTCCCAACAGTTGCCCACTCAGACCAAGTTAAAGGGTTGATAAAGGTTTTATATATTACATTTCCCTGCCCCAGTAGAAAACTGTCATGATTCGTATAGAGTGGGTAATAGACTTTCGATGGCACATACAAGAGGCTATTCTCCTGGCTTCACCAAAGAGCTTCTCAGCCCACGTGTGCACACGTGTACATTCACATCTGCCATCTGAAGAATTAAGTGCTGCTTCAGAAGCACAAGGAATAGTGGAACTCTTGGCTGGAGATTTAGCTGTTTTGCAAATAACAGAGGCAAGGCAAACCTAACTGTAGATGGAGTTGTGTCCTATGATTTTAGAATCCAAAAGAACCTCTTCCTTCTTGGAAAAATACTTGGTACAATGGAAAGAGTGTTGTTCTGTGGTCAGAGGACTTGGGTTCAAATCTTGTTTTTTCTGTGACCATCAACAAGTCGCTTGACTCCCCCAGGTCCCACTTTCCTGATCTTTAAATGAAGGAGTACAAATGGCCAGCCTTTGATATTTCTTCCAGCTCCAGATCGAAGACCCCATGAACTGGGAGAGCTAAATTCATTACTCTTATGTGTAAGACCTTTCCTCACAACTTCACGAGGGGGTAATTTCAATGTTATTGTCTCTATTTTGAAGATAAGAAAACTGAGACTCAAAGAGATTAAATGACTAGCCCAGGGTTACCCAGTTAATAAATATTACCTTGAACCCATGTCTTCTGACTTTAAATCTAATGCTCTTTCCCTCAATCACATTGCCTCTCATGGCAGAAGGACTTTGTGCTGTAGGGCTCTTTTCCAACATTGCAATAAATGCATTACAAAGGATAATGAGTTCTGTTTTGAATGTTTTGGATTTTAGATGCCTCAGCATATCCAAAATGAACTCATATCTTTCTCTCCAAAATTTCCATCCCTCCAAACTCCCTTATTACTAACCATCGTTCTAGGCCCCCAGGCTTTTAACCTCAGTGTCGTCCCCAACTTTCCATTCTCACACCCCACGTGTGTAATCTTTTGCTAAATCTTGTTTTTGTGTTTTTGTATGCAACTCCTTCTCTTCACTCACACAGTCACTGCCCTAGTCCAGGCCCTCAACACCACCCCCCTGGACAAATGCAATTGCCTTCTGAATAGTCTTGCTTCCTCAAATCTCTCCTCACTCCAATCCATCTTCTTCTTAGTTGCCATGGTGATTTTTCTAAAGTATAGGTCTCACCATGTCATCCCTTATTCAATATGCTCCAAAGATTTCCTACTACCTCCAGAATCCAACATAAACTTTTCTATTTGATATCTAGGCAGCTAGATGGCACAGTAGACAGAGTGCCAGGCCTGGAGTCAAGAAAACTCATCTTCCTGAGCTCAAATCTGGCCTCAGACACTCACTAGCTGTACGTTTACCCTTAAGCAAGTCATTTAATCCTGTTTGCTTCAGTTTCCTCATCTGAAAAATGGAGTAGGAAATGACAAGCTACTCTAGTATTTTTGCCAAGAAAATCCCAAATGGGGTCATGAAGAGTTAGACACAACTTAAAAGAACTGAACAGCAACATTTGCTCTAAAGCTCTTCATAACTTCTTACATTTCCAGTCTACTTACATTTCATTACCCTCCACAGACACTCCAACCCAGCTACACTGGCATACCTTCCACTTCTCAAACACAACACTCCATCCCCTGTCACTGTGGGCCTGGAATGCTCTGCCTCCTCACCTTTCCCACTTAGTTTCCCTGACTTCCTGCAAGACTCCACCCAAAGCCGACCTTCTGCAGAAGACCCTCCTAAGACCACTTGCTATT
Organism: Gymnobelideus leadbeateri; assembly: GCA_011680675.1. Taxonomy (NCBI): domain Eukaryota; kingdom Metazoa; phylum Chordata; class Mammalia; order Diprotodontia; family Petauridae; genus Gymnobelideus; species Gymnobelideus leadbeateri. Next base: position 99,897 of record WOXC01001383.1, on the reverse strand, counting down.
TCCTTCCCCTTTCAGATGGCCTCTCATCTTCTCTGTACATGTGCCTAGTTATTTACACGTCGTCTGCCCTATCGGATTGTAAGCTCCTTGACAGCAGGGACTGGTTTTTACCTTTCCTTGTTTCCCCAGCACTTAGCAAAGTATCTGGCACATGGTAGCTCTTTTAAAATGCTTGTTAACTGAGTACTGAAGACAAAAAAATGAGTCCTTGATACAGGCTAAAAGGAAAAAAAATGACACAGAAGCAGAGATTAAGACAGCATCTCTCCCTTAATTATGCTGACTTGAATTTAAGACAATATCTATAAAGAGGTACAATCACATTGATCTCAAACTACCTTTGCCAGGGTTGGACTTAAATAGCTAATGACGATTCAGAGCTAGGATACTTGGAGATCCAGTGGGCAGTGTCTTTCTCTAGTGCCCTGGCCTGCCTTTGCTATTCTCTCTTTCTTGTTTTCTGTGTTTTTTGTCTATCCCAGCAGATCAATATTCTCAGCCACCAGCCAGTGCACCAAAGGAAAGGAATCTAATAAAGGTATTAGAGCTTTACCAGGGATTTGCCTTGGTGGGTTATGTGCATTCTAAAAGGGGATTCCTGGAGAACATAAGACTATTGACTTAACACAAAGGAATGAATGAATCACGTATGACTTTAAGCTAGTGGAGGGAAATATTTTTGGTTATAACTCATTCCATACCAATCCCACCACAGAACTACTTGTAAGCCCTAAAGGATTTACACTGAGGATCATTTGATGTCATAGAGAGCCAACTAGGGTTACTCATGTCCTGTATTTATCTAAAATATCAAGAAGAAGAGCACAGGACAGAGAGGAAGAAGACCTGGCTTCTAATATGAAAATAGTTGTTTCTAATATAAAAATTGTTGTTCCATCATCCAGTTATGAACTCTCTGCAACCCTGTGGACCCTACTATTCTTGGGGTTTTCTTGGCAAAGATACTGGAGTTGTTTTCCATTTCCTTCTCCAATGGATTAAGGCAAATAGAGGTTAAGTGACTTGCCCAGGGTCACACAGCTAGTCAATGTTTGAACTCAGGTCTTCCTGACTACAGATGTAATGCTCTATCCACTAAACTACTGCCTGGAAGAAAATCACTTAATTGAAAGAAGAAACACCTTAGGCTCTAGTCACCATTCTGTCACCAATTGGAATTGTGACTTTGAGGCAATCTCTTCACTCCTCAAAGGCTCCACCCAGTTCCTCATCTGTAAAATGACTAGCTAGTTGGACATACTGCGCCTCCATTCTTAGGAAGGAAAGAAGGAAGGAAGGAAGGAAGGAAGGAAGGAAGGAAGGAAGGAAGGAAGGAAGGAAGGAAGGAAAGAAGGAAACAAGCATTTAATACCTACTCTGCACCAGGCACCATGCCAAGCTTTTATAAGTATTATTAAATTCTCACTGATTAGTCAAGTGGATGAAATGCTCTCTAAGATCCCTTCTGGCTGTGCATTGATCAATGAAACAGGCTGGCATAGCGAGTCATATCAGAGGAACATGACAAGAAAGGATGATTTTTTTTTTTATTGCCAAAGTTAAATTGTACTTTGACTGGAGAGAATTCTGATCACCACATTCTAGTCTATGCATTTTCCAATGGGAGATTTATTTTCACGCAAGTTTTAGTGAAAACTCACTCCATGGATCCATAAGAGAGAAAGAAAATTCTTCAGAATTAGAAACATTACTATAACATTTCTCAACAATCTCATGTTTCCTATAGAGATCAAAGTGGTTGTTTTGGACAGTTTCAAAATCAGGAATAAGAATTGTTGTCAACCTTGAGACCAATGCAAGAGCAAGGATGTTGTAAAAAGGGTACTGAAGAGTACAACGAATATTATCTATACATTGTTCCAGTGTTAGCCCTTACTAGGCCTCAGATTAGAAGCATGTCCTTCTGACTAGAGAAAGACATAGTAAAGAAACAATAAATCTGAGAGAAAAGGCAAATAAATGATTTCACCTTTCTAACTTTGTTGTGTCTAATCACAATGAGAAAATATTACTCAGGAAGCTGGAAACTCATTCAGACTTGGACAAATCTGAGGCTTCCAGTGGAAAGCAAAATGAAAAAAAAATATTGCTTATTTCTGTTGTATCCTAACTCTCATTTTTCAGTTAGATAAGAGTGGAAATCCATATAAATGACACTAAAATGGGGAAGGGGGTACAGTTCAAGACAGAGGAGTGAATGCCAACAGGTTAGAAGCACAGGAGAAATGGTATTGTGAGAGAACCATTACGTGACTCTGTTTAAAATAAAATATTCAATTCAATTGTGTTTAGAATGGTCAGAGCAAAAACATTGGAAGTCCCTTTAAGCATTAGGCTTAGGACAGGCAATTTGATATAATGAGTAGAGAGACCCAGCCTTGAAGACTAGAGTTCAAGTCCATTCTCTCCCACGGCTGTGGGATCCTGTCAAAGTTTCTGGCACGTAATAAGTGATTAATTAATGTCTTTTCATTCATTCATCCTATTATAAAAGGATGAAGCATATTTGGTGTCTACTCACCCTAAGCTGGTTAGATGTACCCCTAGGATTTACTTTAATGAGTCTTTAGATTAGTTAATTAGGAAAGGGTGAGCAATAGTTAGCATCGATTCAATTCAATTCAACAATTTTTTATTAAGGCTTACTGTGGCCATAAAGGGACTCAGAGTTGAATCTGGCAACGGAACAGAACAATATTGTTTTTTTTTTTTTTAAGTAGGGAATGGGCCGGTACAGAGAGTGATTAAAGATTAAGGAAAGACAGGTAAGTATTTCTACTGCAAGATGCCGTTGCTAGTGGTAGGAGACAGGGAGGAGAAAAGATATGTTCTGCCTTATGGGCCACCTACCTTTGGTAGAGACCCAGGAGGATCACACACTGTGAAGCTGGTCATGCTTCAAACGAATCCATTCAGCCAGTCTTTGTCTTGGCAAAATAGCTCTCTGCCCTTTTAATGTTTTAGGAAGAACTTTTTCACACTTTGTAAAGAGTATAGACACATCTTTGCATTTAATTGACCATATTATCACCTCATCTCTTCTACTGTCTGATCTTTACTCTGCACCACACTGGTAGTGTTCTCAACTCCATTCAGCCCATGATTGGGGGCAAAGAAGATAGTGGTGAGAGTAATCCAGGCTCAGGTTTGGCAGGATTTGAACAGGAATTTGAGAAGACAATATGAAACTGATCTGGTTAATTCTATGGTCAAGAGGGGGAAGGAAAGGAAGGGAATTCAAAGCAAAGCTGAGAGCAGCCTAAGAAAGTACTGAAGGGTGGTAGGACTGGAGGTCAAGATGAGGAAGAAGAACAGATATAAGAGGGAGGCATTGGGAGACATGGAAATCCAGGGGGCTATGATCAGATGTCAGGGTTTTTGATAACCAAAGTGGAGCGCTTGTGAGTGATGATTAGACATAATATGTGACCATTCCTGAGGGTTGTGAGATGGAGTGAGGACCTGGGAGTTTAGGATGTTTGAAAAAGCACCAACATGTACCCTGACCTCCCAAGGCAAGTATTGAGGAGGAAAAGAAGACATAATAGGAGTTAAAAGGAAATCTCTAAACAGAATTTAAATAAGTTTAAACTAGGAGAATCCTAGTTTAAGCAGTGAGTTCATTTCACAAGACAAATTTAACTAAAGCTTGAGGACCTGTTGATTGGCTTACTGGCTGTGGGTTCAGGGTTTTATCACAAAATATCCATATAGTTCTTAAGGCTTTAAAAAAAAAAAAAGCTGAGACTCTCCCTTATGGGCCACTGCAAAGGAAATACCTATAGAAGTAGGAAGCATAAAGACCAGAGCAGGGGCTACAGAGAAATTCATCTGGTACACAACCATGGGGGAAAGAAGCAGGCCACTGGGGAGAATTTTATTTTAACTAATTCTTCTTGGTATGGTGCTAAACATAGTTGATTCTGCCTTCCAAAAGAGTATATGTGTTGCCAGATCCTTTAAATGTCAGTTCCCTGGGGCAAATACCTGATTGTCCCCACACTAGTTATATATCTCTACCTATAAAGTTTTCATTGGAAATCCTCTGAACGTGTGAATACCCTCTTCAGGAGACAAAGATGGAAAGGAAACGGGTACTGAGTCATCAAGAATTCCTAACAATGGTGCAATGTGGCATAGAGGTCAAGGAGAATGACAGCTGAGAAAAGGCCACTGAGTCCAGTGATTAAAAGATCTTTCAAGGAGTTTCAATAGCATTCTGAAGGTAATAGCCAGTTTGCAAGACATTAAAGAATGAATGTGTGTTCAGTCATTTCAGACTCTCTGTGACCCCATTTGGGAGTTTTTGGAGTGGTTTGCCATTTCCTTCTCCAGCTCATTTTACAGATGAGGAAACCGAGGCAAACAGCACCACCTGACTATCCAAAGAGTGAGTAGTGGTAAGGAAATGGAGGGACTGATTGGGGATTATTATTTTAAGATACTTGATGGTGAAAGGAAAGAGAAATAGAACAGTATCTTAAAGGACTGGTACAGTTGAAGAAAGCATATTGTTTTGTTTTGTTTTTCTTCTTGATTTGACTTTAAAGATGAAAGAGATTTAAATATGCTTGTAAACAGAAGGAAATTTGAGCAAATGCCCATGATGTCACCAAGAACAGTGAAGCATCAACCACTCCTTCCCCACTCCCAGAGAGTTTGAAAAAGACAGTAACTCGGGGCAGCTAGAATAGAGCGCCAGCCCTGGCGTCAGAAGGACCTGAGTTCAGATCCGACCTCAGACACTTAACACACAGACAAAAAAAAAAACCTATCAGTGTGACATTCGGCAAGTTACTTAACCCCAATTGCCCTCCAAAGAGAAAAAAAAAAGACAGTAACTCCTCAAGATGCTGGTCAAAACATCTGATAACCCTCAAGGATAGACCAACCTGCTTCCTCCAACACCATTATCCAAGCTGATAAGACTCATGGGTCTTACCTAGGTTTTCTCAAAGACATTAGCTGCCCAAACAGAAGCTGAGGGAGGTTGGGAGGGGGGAAGACAGACAAGGTCCCATCTAGGAATTCCAAATAAGGAAACTTTCTCTAAGTATGCATATTAAGAACTGTTTTGCAACTTCTAGTTTGTTAGAGAAGTCTGGGGGGTAAAGTTAAATGATTTGCACACAGACTCTGGGTCAGAAGTAGGACTTCACTTGGGTCTTCCTGACTCTGAGGCAACCCTCTATCCACTCCACTGCATCACACTGCCTTTCCTAAACAGATATCACTATGATAAGTAAAATGTGCATATAAAACAAAAACTGGTTATGGTGCTAATAGAAAAGGCTGATTTCTATGGACAAGCTCAAATGACCTGGTTTATTTGGGGGGAGGAGGCCAGAAAGAGATCATTAAATGGAGCTTGTTTTATAAATTCTTCATGGCATCAGGAACCTGGACCCTGGACTTCAACATTGTGGGTTGTGAAAAAGGTCACACCATCCAAATCCCTGCTGTCTCATTTTTCTGTCACCACTGTCTTGCCTGATGGTGCCAAAGAAAATTTTTACATGTACCTTTATTTTTTTGAAGACAACTTGCTCTGAGTGATAGAAGATAAACCTTTTACTTCTTTGCTATAAAAATATTTATTTGGGAAGTGTAACTGGAACACTATTCAAAATGCTTTTCCTTGGACAAGAGATGGAAAATAAACTCAAAGATCCCTTGATTATAAACTAAAAGAATCTTTATTTTGCATTTTCTGTGGCCATGGATAGAATCAAATTGAAGAACAAGGGACTAATTCAGTCAAGCTGCTGTGGGTTTTATAAGATTTTTATAAGATTCCCTGACGGAATTACAATTTCTTAATTCAATTTTTTTCCATTCAAACTATTGTTTTAGCAAGTACATTTCCAGATGGAAAAGCATGTCCCTTAACAAGGATATTTTGGGGCCAAAAATAATAGATCCATCAATATTTTAAAAAGAGAAAGATTCAAACAGCAAAAAGTTCTGAGCTCCATAGCCAAAGAGGGATTTGAAGAACTTGGACAGGGTTTGAGCTGAGCCATAAAGATGATTAAAGGCCTATGGAGAAAGACAAAAAGAATTCATCCAAATTTTTTGGATCACACAAGAGAGATTGAAGGAAAATGAGTAATGGTCTTCCTATATGTACCACTTTTACAGAGAGAATAGTGACTACTCCACACAAGGCAAAGTATCTCCTCCATGCAGCACTGTTTCTTGCACATAGTAGGTGTTATTTGGACAGGTAGGTAGTGTAGTAGATAGAGTAGATAGAGCACTCCAGCCTCAGTCACTTACTAGCTTGTGACCCTGGGCAAGTCACTAATCCCTGTTTGCCTCAGTTTCCTCAAGTTTGTAGAATGTAATTGAATACAAGGAAATGTGTAGAATTTGCAACACAAGGAATTAGAGTATATAGCCTATGGGGAAGGAGGTGATCAAGATGCTCCTAATCAGTTAATTTCTGTACCCCTCACTCCCAGTCCATGGAAGATAGGAGTAGTAACAAAACTAACAAGGTATTAAGATCTTAAATGAATTTAAAGATTGGTTTATGTTTTATTACTCTTTTTTTGAGACATGAAGTTCTATTATTGTAATGGAAATGCAAACTTAAAGATCTTCCCTGCCCCTAAGTCCTTTGATGGGCTTAAGAGACTCTGATTTGAAGAGTCTCTTCCTTGATTTGAAAATATACTCTGCCCCCTAATAGGCTGAATGTGGTCATGTGGAGACTGTGGCAGGAGGCTTGGTTTTCAGGAATGCCCACACCTAGATGCTGTGTGATTGGGCAGTGGGTCAAGAGGGCTGTGACATTCTCTGAGCCTGGAGAAGGCTATATAATCCCTGATGTGAGCCTTTGCTTTGGGGCTCACTTTGAGAAGTGTGTGATTTGATCAGATGAGACGCTGGGCAGCCGTTGAGAGCCCCCTGGCTTTGAAAACCCAGATGTTGATGCTTCCCTCTCTGGTAATTGTGATTTGGTATTGATGTGTAATTGTTGGACAGTTTAGAAGCCTGTCTGCTTGATCTGTTTGTTTCTCTGTCTTGTAAGTTCTGTCTGTGTACTTTAAAGTTCAGGGTGCTGACCTTTTTCCCCTGAACTAGGTGTTTGATGGATTAAAGTAAGCTTGTTAACCCATTTTGAGTTGCTTTCCTTTAGAAAAGCAGATCTAAGAACCTGTGTTGGCAGCCACCCTGGAGATGTTGGGGTGCTTGCCGCTACAATTATTAGAATTGATGATATTAAAGAGGTCAGTTTTAGCTACTGGCCTATCAAGAACCAGCCATATCTCTGGTGGGCCCCTTGTAAAGCCAGAGCTCTCTCTCTCTGAGTCAGTCAAGAGTGGAGACATTTTGGGAGAGTATGACCCCTAGAAGCAGAGAAGAGAGCCAAAGGAATTACTCCTCACTTCTAGATAAGGGAGTTATTTTCCCAGGAGGAAACATTATACCCAGAAGGGAATAGGCTCAGGAGTGAAAAGTCAAGGCAGGAAATAACTTTAAGGAGGGTGAACTCTGTGACTCAAGAAGAAAGAGAGATTAGGCTTGACTGTATCAAGTTAAAATGAGAAAAGATGAAGGTTTAAGTGTAATAGAAGAAATTTTAATTAAATCAGGTTAGAGATAATATGATAGAAAAAGTACTTCAGTATATGACATCTATAATTTGATTCTCTAAAATTAGCTTGAATTGGGAGAGCCAACTTATTTTCATGTTTAATCAGAATTGACTCAGCATGTAATAAGCCACAATGTACTAAAATTAAAATTAGCTGAACACAGGCCCAAAGCTTCTGCCTGAACTAAGAAGATTCACACTAAAAGTTCTAATAGGAATCCAGGTAGGAGTATTGCAAAACAAACAAACAAACAAACTTGATAATGGTATAAGAAGATTTAATTTGGGGGGCAGAGCCAAGATGGCAGTGTAGAAGCAGGAAAACTCCATAAGCTCCCCCCATAACCACCTCAAATACCTATAAAATGTGACTCTAAACAAATTTTAGAACTGCAGAACCCACAAAATGACAGAGAGAAACAAATCTCCCGCTGAAGGCAGCCTGGAAGGTGGACAGGAAGGGTCCATCACAACACACTAGGAGCAGAGCCCAGCCCCTAGAGAGTCCTCAGTTTCAGCCCCAGGGTGGCCCCAACCATCAGCTGCTGGAGCGGGCTTCAGAAAAATGGATCACCAGCAGCTGTGGCAGTTTCCAGAATTATCAACCCATAAATGCCAAAGAAAAAGTGAGAGGTCAGTGAAGAACTCTGTTGGAACTGGGCGGGGGGGTGGGGTGGAGGAGCAGGTCTGGCCCCTGCCCCTAGAGTGAGAAGCAGCAGAGGCACGGTGGCTCTGCAGCTGCCTCCATGTGACTGCTTCAGAGCTTCCAACCTGCAGATTGTAGGGGGGCCAAGAAACCATTCAGAGATTAATCGCCCTTGCTTTAACCTGCCTGGATCTGGATTGAAGTCTTGGGTGGTGGTCCTTAGGTGTGTGACCAGTGAGCCAGAGTTTGTGGGGGCTACAAAGATAGTGCCCTCCTAATAGCTCCGGCAGCTGTGAAAACCCCAGCAATTTGGGACAAAGCTCTCCTCTCTGAAAGTAGAGTTCTATTGTGGCAAAGAGCTCAAAAGTCAATTAATTGAGTGGCAACATGAGCAAGCAAAGGAAGCAAAGCAAGCACAGCATTCAAACCTTAGATTCCTTTTTGGGGGACAACAAGAATCAAAGCATGGAACAGGAGGAAAACAATGAAGTCAGAACTCCTGCATCAAAAGATTCCAAGAAAAATATTAATAAGTTACAGGCCATGGAGGAGCTCAAAAAGGATTTTGAAAATCAAGTAAGAGAAGTAGAGGAAAAACTGGGAAGAGAAATGAAAATGATGCAAGAAAATCACAAAAAGAGAGTCAACAACCTGACTGAAGAAAACAACACCTTAAAAATAGATTAACTCAAATGGCAAAAGAGGCCCAAAAAGCCAAATTTCCCAGATGGAAAAAGAATTTCAAAAGCTCACTGAAGGGAATAATTCCTTCAGAATTAGATTAGAGCAAATGGAAGCTAATGACTTTATGAGAAATCAAAATACTATGAAACAGATCCAAACAAATGAAAAAATAGAAGGCAATGTGAAATATCTCATTGGAAAAATCACTGACCTGGAAAATAGATCCAGGAGAGATAATTTTAAAATTATTGAACTACCTGAAAGCCATGATCAAAGAAAGAACCTAAGGGCGGCTAGGTAGCACAGTGAATAGAGCACAGGCCCTGGAGTCAGTGGGATCTGAGTTCAAATCTGGCCTCAGATGCTTGATACACTTACTAGCCATGTGAGTTTGGGCAAGGCACTTAACCCCATCTGCCCTCCAAAAAGCAAAAAAAAAAAAAACCAAAAAAAACTTAGAAATCATCCTCTAAGAAATTCTCAAGGAAAATTGTCCTGATATTTTAGAACCAGACGGCAATATAGAAATTTAAAGAATTCATCAATCACCTCTTGAAAAAGATCCCAAAAAGAAAACTCCTAGGAATATTATAGCCAGGTTCCAGAGTTCCCAGATCAATGAGAAAATATTACAAGCAGCTAAGAAGAAACAATTTGAATATTGTGGAAACACAATCAGGATAACAGAGGATCCAGCAGCTTCTACATTGGGGGCCTGAAAGGCTTGGAATATGATATTCCAGAGGTCAAAGGAGCTGGGATCAAAACCAGGAATCACTTACCCAGAAAAATTGGGTATAATGTTTCAGGGGAAAATATGGTTATTCAGTAAGAGGACTTTCAAGCATTTTTGATGAAAAAAACAGAGTTGAAAAGAAAATTTGACATTCAAATACAAGACGCAAGAAAAGCATGAAAAGATAAACAGGGAAAAGAAATCATAAGGAACTATCAAAGTTGAACTATTTACATGCCTACATGGAAAAACAATAATTGTAACTTATGAAACTTTTCTCAGTATGAGGATAGTTGAAGGGAATATAAATGTATGTATGTATATACACACACACACACATATATATTTATATGTCTATATAGGAGGGCATATGTGTGTATGAATACATATGTGAGTGTGTGTATAAATTTGTACAGGTATACACAGACAGAGGGTGCAAGATCAATTGAATAGGAAGGAATGATATTCAAAAGGTGAAATTGAAAGGTGAGACAGGAATATAATGAGAGGAAATGGGGAGAGACAGAATGGGGTAAATTATCTTACATAAAAAAGGTAAGGGAAAACTGTTACCATGAAGGGGAAGAACAGGAAGGCAAAAGGAAATGGGTCAACCTTTCTCTCATTGAATTTGGCTTAGGGAGGGAATGACATACACACTAGATTGGGTATCTTGCCCTACAGGAGAGTAGGGGGTAAGGAGATGAGAGGGGGATGATGGAGGGGAGGGCAGGTTGGCGGGGGAGGGTAGTTAGAAGCACACTTTTGAAAAGGGACGGGCTCAAAGTATAGAATAGAACAAGTGTGGGACGGGATAGGAGGGAGGGAAATATAGTCTGTCTTTCACAATATATCCACTATGGAAATGTTTTGTGTAACTACACATGCACAACTTATACTGAATTGATTATCTTCCCAGTAAGGGTTGGTGATGAGGGAAGAAGGGAAAAAATTTGGAATTCAAAGTTGTAAAATCAAATGTTTAAAAAAATATTATTTCTTTTACATGCAACTGGGAAGTAAGATATACAGGCACTGGGGGTATGGAGATCCATCTTGCTCTACTGGAAAGTTGGAGGGGGTATCAGGAGGATATAGGATAGAGCAGATTGGGGGAGGGGGTATACAGTGGGATCACTGTTCTGGGGTGGTGGGTAGGGGAGAGATGGGGAGAAAATTTAAACTAAAAATAAACATAAAGTTTAATTTAAAAAATAGAAAGGGTAGGAGGGAAGGATATATATATATATATATGTATATATGTACAAAAATATTTATAGCAGTTCTTTCTGTGGTTGCAAAGAAGTAGAAATTGAGGAGATGCTTATAAATTGGGGAATTGCTGGAATATTATTGTACTATAAGAAATGACGAGGGGCGGCTAGGTGGCGCAGTGAGTAGAGTGCTGGCCCTGAAGTCAGAAGGACCTGAGTTCGGATCCTGCCTCAGACACTTAACGCACACACAAACAAAAACCTAGCCGTGTGACCTTGCGCAAGTTACTTAACCCCAGTAGCCCTCCAAAAAGCAAAAAAAAAAAAAAAAATGACGAGGAGGATGGTTTCAGAAAAACCTGTAAAAACTTACATGAACTGATACAAAGTCAAGTAAGCAGAACCTGGAGAACACTGTACACAGTAACAGCAACATTGTGCAATGATCAACTGTGAATGACTTAGCTATTCTTAGCAATACAATGATCAAAGACAATCTGAAAAGACTCACAATGAAAAAAGCTATCCACTTCCAGAGAAAGAACTGATGGAGTCTGGATGTATATCCAAGCACACAATTTTTCACTTTGTGAGAGTGGAGGTGGGTGGGGGTGGGGTGTTCCTTTGGATTTTCTTTTACAACATGACTAATATAGAATTTTTTTAAAAAGAAGACAATTTCTCAGAAGACTGTAAGCCAAAGAGAGAAAGGAGAGAGACACACAGAGAAAGGAAGAGAAAGGTGGGAGAGGGTAGAGAAAGAATGAGGAAGAGAGGAAAGGGAGGGGAGATAGAGGAGAGGAGAGGAGAGGAGAGGAGAGGAGAGGAGGGAGAGGAGAGGAGAGGAGAGGAGAGGAGAGGAGAGGAGAGGAGAGAGGAGAGGAGAGGGAGGGAGAGGAGAGGAGAGGAGAGAGAGAGGAGAGGGAGAGGAGAGGAGAGGAGAGAGGAGAGGAGAGGAGAGGAGAGGAGAGAGGAGAGGAGAGGAGAGGAGAGGAGAGAGAGAGGAGGAGAGGAGAGGAGAGGAGGGAGAGGAAGGGAGGGGAGGGGAGGGGAGGGGAGAGGAGAGGAGAGGAGAGGAGAGGAGAGGAGAGGAGAGGAGAGGAGAGGAGAGGAGAGGAGAGGAGAGGAGAGGAGAGGAGAGGAGAGGAGAGGAGAGGAGAGGAGGGGACTTGTTAGAAGGGGGAAATAAGTAAGGCAAAGATGGCTGAAGGAAGTACCTGGGAATGAGGTCAAGGAGCAGCAGTAGCAGAGGCAGGGACTGTTGGGCCAATGTCTAAGGCTTTCTGAGCCACAGGCTTTCATATATAAAAGAGTCATGGAGGTCTGGTTGTACTGCACTGAACTAAGCTTTAGGCTACAAAAGTGATAGTCCCTGTTCTAAAGGAATTTATGTTCTAATAGAGAGTAACTGTACATCCAGGGGAGTTATGGTCTGGGAAGGAAGTTTGGGTCTGATGAGTAAGAGGGATGGTAAGCTGATCTACAGGGTAGTCAAATCACACATACTTTTTTTTATTTTTTTATCCGAAGCACGGTAATATGGATTTGATTACTTAGAGCAGGAGATTGAAAGGGAGAACAGATAGGCACACATTGAGAGGGCAGATGGCAGATGGCTGGAGCAGACTGATTGATGTGGTTTTCTGGAGATCCAGTCTGTATGGTGCTGTTCCAGGTAGAGATAAGGAGGGGCAAATACAAAATGGATGAGACTCTAAAGGGAAGCCAGAATCAGGGAGAATGGTTGTTGTCCTCCATTCTTGAAAAGGACCAAAATGACATTGTTATGCTAGAGTCAAGTTTCAGTGTGTCTGATTGTGGCTGATCAGACCAATGCGAGCTTGGAATGCTCTACCATAGGTCGGGCACAAATAGTCTGTGTGAACATTTGGGGGAGATACTCTAAATTCATGCATTCTGCATTTCCTTTGAGTTGTTTCAATTCTGCTTTGCTCATATAGCACAGCACCTTCTCTGGTGAAAGCATGCCACACTAAGCAGTCCTGTGCCAGTGTCTCCTATGTTGCACAGTTAATTCCAAAGGTCTTGAGAGAGACCTTGAGCATGTCCTTGTATGACTTCTTCTGACCACCATATGAACACTTGCCCTGTGTGAGTCTTCCATAAAATAGCCTTTTTGGCAAGCGTATGTTTTACTTTCGAACAATGTGGCCAGCCCATCAGAGTTGCGCTCTCTGAATGAACAACCAACAGTCTTCAAAGCAGAAGTTCCAAGGGTGCCCACTTCCCATTTGATGCTATCAATTTGATACTTTTCTGAATATGCACCTGAATCTCATTTATGTTTTCATCTGTTTTGTAATAAAAGCAAAGAATTTAAATTCAAAAATCCATTATTAGTCATCTTAGCTGCCAGCAGGGAAACAGACTTGACTATCCCAAAAGAGTTCATTTAAGAGGTTCCCAAACTGATTATATGTGTGGGAACAAAGGCAGCCAAGGAGAGTTTTGTCAAGTCAGAAACTGCATCCTTGCACAGTTTCAATAATTATCTCTGGGTAATGTAAGGGAGAATTTTCTATCTAGAAGGGTTCTTCCAGGAGAACAAAAGGGTTCTTCTTTTGGGGAGGGAGTAAGGAAGAGAACAAGCATTTATTGAATGCCTACTGCATGCCAGGCACTGTGCTAAGATATTATTCTTATTTTATCCTCACAACAACTTTAGTTCTATACTGATTAATTAAGATTATGCAGGGAGGTGGTAATCCCTTTCTAAAGGTTATTTATATTCTCAAGATCTAGAACTGGAAGGAACTTTAATGACAATGAGATCTAGCCCCTTCATTTTAGAGATGAGTTTTGAATTCCAAAGGATAGTAAACTATCCCTCTGCTCTTCAATTATCTTTCCCAGAAAATCCACTGACTTCTGGGCCCCATGCATAACCAACTTTCTTCTAGGTTCTTTAACAAAGTACCTTAAAAAAAGTGGAATCTCCAATCTGGTTGTGTTTACTGGTAATATCCTGGCCCTATCATTGTGTCCTGAGGCCTGGTCAATGTGTGGATTTTTTTACAACTCTAATAAATAATTACATGTGATGCTTACTGCAGCTGATTCCTATTATATCAGATATCATTAAAATCATGGGTAAGAAAATGCCATTTCTACTCCCAGGACATTGCATCCTGTTCTATAAAATGTTTCCTCATTAGGAAGAATGAACAAATAGATTGGGAATTTTTTTTTCCTTCAAAAATAAATAAATAAGAGGACCTTTACCCTCTGACTTAAATAAAACCTTTCTGATTCAGAAACCCTTTGAAGAACTCTTTATGACTTATTAGTTATGAAAGCCTTGGCTAGTCCAGGTTTTAGCCAGGACTAATTGAACTAAAATACCAAAATCAAAACCCTTTTGATGGTATCTACAGTCATTCCAGTTGGAACTGGGAAATGTGCCAGACTTGTGTTATTATATTGCCTTTGAGATTTTCGTCTCATGCCCACCAGTGAAAGATGTCTTTCATTAATGAGAATTCAGATTTATCTATCATTTAGCAAAGTGATATATAGATCTATGGAGAGAGATATAGATATGTATATAGATATATAAAACCTTAACTGATACCTGAAAAGTAGGTATTTTGTGCATTATTAGCCCCATTATACAGATGAAGAAGCTGAAGATCAATAAGATTAAGTTATTAAAAGAACCAGAAACCAAATCCAGACCCTTTGATTCCAAATCAAGCAATCCTACTATACCATGGCTGGTCTTCTAGACCAGAGCTGTCAAACTCAGGTCAGGTTCACATAACTCCAAGTGCAGGAACAGATTAAAATGTAATTGAGAAATGTTAAACAGAATAAATAAAAATATAATACAATATTGATAGTGTTAATTTGTGGGTTTTTTTAACCAATAAACAGCCTATACAGATCTGTTTCTTTTTGCATTTGATACTACTCTTTTAGACATATCAGTTTCCAAGTACTCACCAAAACTCCCTGGAATTTTAGAAGAGTCTAATGGTGCAGGTGACTTATAGAAAATGGACACGGTTCTTCCCATTTCATTATATTGTCTATAAGTACTTCACATCTCCTCAAAGCATTCATAGTTACCTGAAGAATGCCCATACTTTCCTTATCTGTTAAGTGACAAGAAACTCCTTTAACTAAAAGTCCTCTTTGTGGTTCTAGGTGCATTGCTATGTACCAGTGTTCCAAGGATGCAACCTCCATGCTATTCATATCAGCTTCCATATCCAATATAGACAGACAAATACAATGGCTATCAGAGATTAAGCAGAAGTTTTCTCAAAGCAGAAGGTCTGAGTCATGAAGAAAACACTTCAGAAAACTGACTGAACTTACAATCTGAAAACAAAAGAAAAATTACTAATTTTTTCTCGAGTGGATCCTAGCAATGCTAGAGATTTCATTACAGAGATCCCAGATGAGCCCTTACATTTGCACTAGCTTGAGTAGGCTGAGGTTCTGGGAACTTTTGAGGGAGAGGGAAGGAGTCAGCAGGTATTCAGAAGGTTTACTCTTTTGTGCGCTAATAGGTAAGGCTGTGGGCCTAGGTATAAAAGAAGTAGAGATATGTTAATAAAAGATTCATTGCTTCCACCATTGTAGGAACTACAACATTCCTCTAAAGAAGAGGAAATAGATGGTTGTAGACAGAAATATTAGGGCCAATCCAAGACATAGCTTTGTATGCTGATAGGCCTCCACAATTCCCAGGACATGTACTGTACTTGGGTCTGCTGCATCACCACAGAGCCACCAGACTAAATTAGGAATCTTCTCAGAAAAGGATCTATATCTTCCTTGGCTGGGGAGGGAACG
This sequence comes from Gymnobelideus leadbeateri, assembly GCA_011680675.1. Classification (NCBI taxonomy): domain Eukaryota; kingdom Metazoa; phylum Chordata; class Mammalia; order Diprotodontia; family Petauridae; genus Gymnobelideus; species Gymnobelideus leadbeateri. The sequence continues at coordinate 84,172 of WOXC01001383.1, read as the reverse complement.
TGGGAAATTTGGATTAGACATTCAATTAATGAATGACATTGATATAAGCTAGAATAAACAAAATTAAAAACTTCTGAAAAGCCATAAAAAAATAACTTTTGGAATGATGCAGCCAGGACACTCCAAAGCCGCATGGCAAAGGATCTTGAAAAGACAAGAAAGGTAATTTGATGGTGGTGGGATACCAACAGAAAAATATACTATACTCACTTGGTCTGATATTCAGCATAAAGGAGAACTTAATGGGCTTCTACATGAACTAAAACAGAGAGAAAAAATAAAACCCAAGAAAGCAGATAAAGTCTGCACTGGAGGTATGATATTTCATCAGGAGTTGAAGTCACACTTAACTGGTCTTAAATTTGAACAGGAGTTGCCAGATTTGGATCAGATGCCAGAAAGAGTAGGGCAATCTGAAAATGATTACAGAGCCTTAAACAGTCATCTAAGTTCATAAAATTCAGCTTGAGTGAATTCCAGAAATCTTATCTATAGGGCACAGAAGCAAGATGCTTCTTGTTCACTCAGACCCAAAGTCAAGAGCTTAGAGAAAAATGATTCTGAGAATAGAACAATGGTTAGACCTCTCCTTGGAAAAGTCAGGGGTTGGAGAATTTATAGTAGAGGAAATATCCTAGGGTGGGGCAGAGTCAAGATGGTGGAGAAGAAACAGGACTTCCAAGTGGCTCCAGCTCCCACTTTCACCAATCCATGTAAAAGGGGACTCTGAACAAACTTTGGAGCTACAGAACGCACAAAATGACACAGAGAAGCTAACCTCCTGCTGAGGACAGCCCAGCAGCCTGGCAGGGAGGGGCCAGCACAGCACTCTGGGAGCCAAGTGCAGGACTGAGTGAGCCAGAGGTTTTAGCCCCAGGACAGCCTGACCAGCAGCCAGCTGGAGGGACTCAAGAACACCAACAGCTGTGGCATTTCCAGAATCATCAACACATAGATGCCAAGGACAAAGTGAGAGGTCAGTGCACTGTGGACTTTGGGACCAATAGTTGGGAGTGTGTGGCTTTTACCCCTGGGGGAGAAGCTACTAAGACACTTAGGCATAGCTGGCGCCATGTTGAAGCTTCAGCTCCTGACCTGTGAACTGTAGGGGGATCTGGCGATCAGTCTGGGGGTAATTCCTCTTGCTTTAACCTTCTTGCATCTGGATTACAGTCTGGGGTGGAGGTCTTGGGGTGTGTGACCAGCTTGCCAGAGTGTGTGGAAGCTTCAGAGAGGCCACCCAAATAATACCTCTGGAAGTTGAGAAAACCCCAACATTTGGGACAGAAGCTCCCATGGCTGGTGGCAGAGTCCTACTGTGGCAACAAGCCCAAAAGGCAAGTAATTGAGTGGCAACATGCCTAGGCAAAGGAAACAAAATAAACAGAAAAATTCAACATTAGACTTCTATTTTGGGGGCAAAGAGGATCAAAGCATGGAATAGGAGGAGGACTGTGAGGTCAGAAATACTGCACCAAAAGCCCCAAATGAAAATACAAGCTGGTTACAGGCCATAGAGGACCTTAAGAAGCAGATAAGTGAAGTGGGGGAAAAATGGGAAGAGAAATGAGAACTATGCAAGAAAATTATGAAATGAGAGTCAATAGCCTGACTGAGGAAAATAACACCTTAAAAATAGATTAACTCAAATGGCAAAGGAGGCTCAAAAGGGCAAAGAGGAGAAGAATGCCTTAAAAAGCCAAATTTTCCAGATGGAAAAAGAATCTCAAAAGCTCACTGAGGAGACTCATTCCTTCAGAATTAGACTGGAACAAATGGAAACTAGTGACTTTATGAGAAATCAAGATGCTGTTAAACAGATCCAAGCAATTGAAAGTATAGAAGGCAATGTGAAATATTAATGGGAAAACCACTGACCTAGAAAATAGATCCAGGAGAGATAATCTAAAAATTATTGGACTACCTGAAAACCATGATCAAAGAAAGAACCTAGAAATCATCCTTCAAGAAATTCTCAAGGAAAATTGCCCTGATCTTTTAGACCCGGAGGGCAAAATAGAGGTTGAAAGAATCCACAGATCACCTCCTGAAAAAAGATCTCAAAAAGAAAACTCCCAGGAATATTATAGCCAGGTTCCAGAATCCCCAGATCAAGGAGAAAATACTACAAACAGCCAGGAAGAAACAATTTCAATATTGTGGAAACACAATCAGAATAGCACAGGACCTGGCATCTTCTACACTGAGGGATCGAAGGGCATGGAATATGATATTCCAGAGGGCAAAAGAGCTGGGAATGAACACAAGGGTCACCTACCCAGCAAAACTGAGTATTTTGTTTCAGGGGAAAATATGGTCATTCAGTGAAATAGAGGACCTTCAAGCATTCTTGAGGCAAAAACCAGAGTTGAATAGAAAATTTGACATCCAGACACAAGAAGCAAGAGATGCCTGAGAAGGTAATCAGAGAAAAGAAATCAAAAGGAACTTATCAAAGTTGAACTATTTACATTCCTACATGGAAAAATAATAACTGTGACTGATGAAACCTTTCTCAATATGAAAATAATGGAAGAAGGATATTTGGGCATATGAATACATATGTGAATGTGTGTATATATGTTTACAGGTATACATGGATAGAAGGCACAGGTTGAATTTGGTGGGAAGGGATGATACTTAAGGGGTGAAGTTATGAGATGAGAGAGGAAAGTGGCAAGAGGAGATGGGGAGAGACAGGGTAGGGTAAAAACTATCTCATGTAGAAGAGGCAAGGGGAAGTAGCGGCAGGGGAGGGGAAGAACAGGAAGGCAAAAAGGCAAAACCTTATTCTCATTGAATTGGGCTCAGGGAGAGAATCACATACACACTAAATGGGATATCTCACCCTGCAGGAGAGTAGGGGGAAGGGGGATGAGAGGGGGGATGATGGAGGGGAGGGTATTCTGGGGGGAGGGGAGGTTGGAAGTACCCACTATAGAAGAGGGACAGGATCAAAGTAGGGAATGGACCAGGTCGGGGGTGGGATGGGTGGAAGGGAATTATAAGCAGCTTTTTACAATATATCTACTATGGTAATGTTTTGCATAGCTATACATGTACAATACATACTGAATTACTTATCTTCCCAGAGGGAATGGGTGACAAGGGAGGAAGGGAATGGATCTGAAATTCGAAGTTTTAAAATTAAATGTTTCAAATATATGTAAATACTATTATTTTTTTTTAAAGCAATTGGGGTTAAGTAACTTGCTCAAGGTTACACGGCTAGTCATTATTTATGTGTGGGTGCTCATTTTCTGAGGCCGGATTTGATCTCGGGTCATCCTAACTCCTAGGCCGGCGCTCTTACTGACTGCGCCACCTAGCCGCCCCTTTAGGGCAATTGGGGTTAAGTAACTTGCCCAAGGTCACATGGCTAGGTTTTTTTTTTTGTTTGTGTGGGTTAAGTGTCTGAGGCCAGATCCAAACTCAGGTCCTTCTGACTCCAGGGCCGGCGCTCTATTCACTGAGCCACCTAGCCGCCCCAGTAAATACTATTATTAATACTATTTTGCATGTAATTGGGCTATATGGTGTTCAGGCATTGGGGCACAGAGATTCACCTCACCTTAATGGTAAAGTCAAAGGGGGTATGAGAGAAGATATGGGAGAGAGCAGATTGGATGAGGGGATATATTGTGGGACTGCTATTCTGGGGTGGTGGGTAGGGGGAAAATGGGGAAAAAATTGTAACTCAAAATCTGGCAGAAATGAATGATGTAAACCAAAAGTTAATAAAGCATTTGTTAAACAAAAAAAAAAAAAGGAATATCGTATATTGTAGCCAGGTTCCAGAATTCCCAGATCAAGGAGAGAATATTACAAGCAGCGAGGAAGAAACAATTTCAATATTGTGGAAACACAATCAGGATAGCACAGAATCTGGCAGCTTTTACACTGAGGGACCAAAGGGCTTGGAATATGATATTCTGGAGAGCAAAGGAGTTAGGATTAAAACCAAGAATCACCTACCCAGCAAAACTGAGTATCATGTTTCAGGGGAAAATTTGGTTATTCAGTGGAATAGAGAACTTTCAATCATTCTTGAGGAAAATACCAGAGCTGAATAGAAAATTTGACATTCAGACACAAGAAGCAAGAGATGCTTGAGAAAGTAAACAGGGAAATAAATCATAAGGAACTTATCAAAGTTGAACTATTTACATTCCTATATGGAAAAACATTAACTGTAACTGATAAAACCTTTCTCAGTATGAAAACAGCTGAAGAAGGGTATATGGGCATATGAATACATATGTGAATGTGTGTATATATGTTTACAGGTATACATAGATAGAGGGCACAGGTTGAATTTAATGGGATGGGATGATACTTAAGGGGTGATATTGAGAGGTGAGAGAGAAACATAACGAGAGGAGATGGGGAGAGACAGAATGGGGTAAACTATCTCATGTAGAAGAGGCAAGGGAAAGTGGTTGCAGGGGAGGGGAAGAACAGGAAGGCAAAAAGGCAAAACCTTATTCTCATTGAATTTGGCTCAGGGAGAGAATGACATACATACTAAATGGGATATCTCACCCTACAGGAGAATGGAGGGGTGGGGGATGGGAGGGAGATGATGAAAGGGAGGGCAGGCTAGTGGGGAGGGAAGTTGAAAGCACCCACTTTTGAAAAGGAATAGGGTCAAAGTGGGGAGTGGACCAGGTGGAAGGTGGGATAGGAGGGAGGGAAATATAGTCAGTCTTTTACAATATTTCTACTACAGTAATGTTTTGCATAGCTACACATGTAACACATATACTGAATTGCTTATCTTCTCAGTAAGGGTGGATGATAAGGGAGGAAGGGAATGAACCTGGAATTCGAAGTTTTAAAATCAAATGTTTTAAAAATATATAAATACTATTATTAATACTATTTTACATATAATTGGGAGATAAGATGTGCAGGCATTGGGGCACAGGGATTCACCTTGCCCTACTGGAAAAGTCGAAGGGGGTATGAGAGAAAAGATGGGAGAGAGCAGATTGGATGAGGGGATATCCTGTGGGACTGCTATTCTAGGGTTGTGGGTAGGGGAAAAATGGGGGAAAATTGTAACTCAAAATCTGACAGAAATGAATGATGTAAACCAGAAGTTAATAAAGCATTTGAAAAAAAAAGAGAGAGTAAAGCTAGAGTTCCATGATCTTACAAGTGATGCTTCCTGCCTAAAATCCTTCCTTTCCTACTTCCATACCTATCCCAAACTCTGAGGTCTTAGCAGAAGGTCCTGTGGGTCAGTATAGCTTTAAAAGAACTCATGGGGTTCAGTGCTAGGAAGTGACTAAAATCTATAGGACATTAGCAAATCGTCCCCTAGAATTACTAACTGTATCCTGGTTGAGTTTTTAAAAGGGTTTCTAATTATTTGTACCAAAAGGACGTAATAAGGCTGTACAGCCCCTCTTTCCCTGGGAGAATCCTGGCTATGACTCTGGTAGAACCTAACTGGGCAAATCCACATTGGGGTTTTTTTTGTTTTTGTTTTCATTTGTTCTTTTGTGAATGGCACCTATGTTCCACATCTCTCTCCATACTCAAGCAAATCCTTCTTGAGTTTACTAATTCCAAGCTGCCTCAAAGACTTGGCTCACTGCTCACCCTCCATCCATTTTATAAATAGCAACCAACTGGGAAGAAAGCAAAGAATGAGGAGGAGGAGAAGGAAGTGGAGGAGAAAAACCTGTGAATCTTTGTTCATTGAGTTGCTTCTGTCAGCTGATCTCTGAGCCTGAAATAGCAGTTTTGCAGGGGGCCAGTGGTCTGAGTCAAGCAGGAAAGGAAGCTTTACTTCATGCATCCATGTCAGCCCCTAACTCATCCTTGGCACGGTCACATGAGGGAAAAAGTAGAGCAGGGGAGGGATGAGCCAGAGTTATTCAAGGGGGGAAGGACGTCAGCAAGAGGAAGCAAAAACACTGGAGGTGGGACGGTGCCAGCTAAAAATGAACAGTAAGTGGGCAAGGGGAAACATATAGTATTCAAGTGACAATTCTTTAAAAAGCTTTTTCTTTCACCATGCAGTGGATGGCAAAGAGATGTGGGAATGTGCCAAGGACTGGCAGTGGAGATTCAGAGGTCTATTTATATTCAATGTGAACCACACACATTTTAAAAAATTCTACCCCTTTTAAATTTATATATCTCTATTCTTAAACTTTTATTTTTTAGTTCTTGCCAAGAAATATTTACTCACTAATATTTTTTGCTTAAGGGAAAATCACTTGCCCAGAATACTATTCCTAAGTCTCTGTATCCCCATCTATAAAATTTCTCTGACTTAACACACATTTGTTAAGCATCTATGTGGGTAAGGCAGGTCTCTGGGTGCTAGGGATACAAAAAGGAGAGAATTCACCCCTAGGTCATAGATCACATGATGACAAATTATGAAGCTGGAAGGGCCACAAGAAGTCATTAAATCTAATCCTCACATTGTACACATGAGGAAACTGAGGCCTAAAGAGGAATCACTTGCCCAAAGTCACACAGCTAACAAGGTCTTGAGTCAAGATTCAAACTTTGACCTTCCTGACTCCAAGCTCTGTGCTCTATACTTGCCCTCAAAGGGATTACATTTGACTCTTCAGTCAAGTAGTAACTATTCACAAAGATTCATAAGATCAAGATAATATGAAAGCATGTGGGGCAGACAGGGGAGAGAGGTATTCAGAGAAGCCTCGGCAAGGAAAGAAGAGACAATTAAGTTGAACTTTGAGGAAAGAAAAGCTTCTGAAAGACAGATGGTGATGGAGGTATTTTTAATACTGCCTGTCTATAACCTAGTAACATTTTAAATTAAATTCAATCCTTTTTTTTAGATTTTTGAAATATTTTGGCATCTTTGTTTTGGTATTCAAAATAACTAACAAGCTATGAATCTGATAAGCATTCCATTTATACCTTTACTCAAGTCACTAAATAAATTGGTAAACATTTATTTAAAAAACAAACACCAAACAGAAAGGCTAAGGATAGACCCCTGGATCACTTCACCATGGACCCTCTCCATGTTGACATCAACCCATTTATAGTTTCTCTTTGATTTCAACTATTCAAATATTTTTAAATCTACTATATTATCATCTAATGCATATTTCTCTATCCCATCCACAAGGACAGCATGAAAGACTCTCAAATACTGTGATGAAATAATGGCATCTCCCTGATACAACAGTCTAGTAACCTTGTTCAAAAAGGAAATTAGCTATGTCTGCCATGACCTGTTCCTGACAGTGCTATGATTGCTTTTAGCATTGTACTTTCCCTTTCCAAATGCTCAAAACAATACTTGGAAAAATGCATTCTAGAATTTTGCCAGTTTGTAGATGCTGCCCCTCTCCATTTTTTAAAAAACTGGGTCTGAATGTGGAGTCCTTCTTTATATCATTTTTTGTCTTCACATTTTTTAAGATAATGACCAGTAGCTCAGCAACCCTCTCTTGTCAGTCCTTTCTCATCAGTCCCTTGGGACACATGGTTTGTCTAGGTTTGACAACCCAAAATCATTGAGGGCAGCTAGACAAGCCCTTGTCATAGCCTTCCTGATGTTCGATTTCAACTCCCTACTAATCACTTCTATTTTATTCTTCTCAGAATGAAAAGCATTTTCTTTGACAGAATCTACAGACACAAAAGAACAATGAAGTAGTTTTTGCATCTTTCTTTTGTCTTTTATCCTTGTCTGATCTCTCCTGGATAACATTCCCATCTCTTCTCTGATCCTGTAGCTAAAGAAACCTTTTGCCACTGGACCCAGATGATCCTGTTTGAGATTGGTGACTTTGCACAGCTCTGCCTCATTTTATTTTTTTCCACTTAATAGTGTTTTTTTTTCCCATTTATATGTAAAGATAGTTTTCAACATTCACTTTATAAGATTTTGAATTTCAAATTTTTCCACCTCCCTCTCGCCCCTTCCCCCTCTCCAAGATGACAAGCAATCTCAAATGGCTCAGCCTTACTTAAATCCAATTCACTTGCAAGGCATGGCATCACCTTCCTGATGTCCTGGTCCTCTTTGAGAAAGAAGGACAAACAACAACACATAAACCCTTAGTGCTCTTCTCTCCCTTTGTCACATTCTGTGCCTTAGGAGTCAAGAAGACAGAGTCGCTCTTTTGTATTTATCCTTAGTTACCTGTTTTGCTTTGTTTTTTTTTCCCCAATCTACTCTACCTAGGAGGCCCATGGTCCTGGGATGGGAGGAGAATGCTAAAGGACCCTTTCCCTCCTGCTTACACTAACATACTTTCAGCAATCCCAAGCCCCACTTCTAAGGGAGTAGGAATGGGTGGGGCACAACAAAAGATAGAGTTGAGTTTGTTCACAAACTAAAATCTTACTTTCTACAGTAAGCCTTTCCAGGCCTGGCTTGGCACTAGCACCTTCACTTGGACATTACCTCCAATTATCCTGTATTTCTTTTGTATGTACGTAATTATTTGTATGTTTTCTTCTCTCACTAGAATGTAAGCTCCCTGAGGGCAGGAGCCATATTTTTGCCCAGAGCTTAGCACAGTCACTGGCATGGAATAAACATTTAACACATGTTCATTGACTTGACTTGACTTGGAAGGTGCACATCCTGAAAAGTAGGTGGGAAAAAGGAAATGAAAAACATCCTGCTCCAGTTGGGACTGAGCTTAGTGCTCTTCATGCTGGAGCTGGAGATCTTCACACAAAGGGACTGGACAGGACAATGAAAAGAAAAAGAAGAATGGAGAAAACAACAACAAAAGATAGGGAGAAGAGGAGAAGTCTTGCAACTGACCAAGTAACTCCTTTGGCAACACATGGAAAAAGTGAGAAATGTAAAAAGAACTACCTAGAGGTCAAGACCCATGGTCCAGGCTGACCCTTAAAGAACTAATTCTAAAAGAATATTAGCAATAGTTTCCCTTTCCTCCAAAACTTGCAGCAAAGAGGTCTATTAATGAATCAACTGAATTTATTAAGCACCTACTGTGTACCAGTTCAGCACTAGAATACTGTAGCAGCAAGCACCCTAGCATACCCAGGATAGCTGCTAGCACAACTCAAAATGGCTTAACAATCTTGCTTTAATCAAATATATGTCATTTACCTAGTTCAGGGGGAAAAGGTCCTGAATTTCAGCACCCTGAAATTCAGAGAATACAAACAAGTTACAAACAGACAGAGAAACAGATCAGCAGACAGGCTTCCAGCTGTCTGATCATTACATCCATACCTAGTCAGTTACCAGAGAGAGAAGCACAAACATCTGGGTTTTCAAAGCCAGGGGGCTCAATAGCTGCCCAGAGTTTCATCTGGCCACATCACACAACTCTTCTCAAAGTGAGCCTCACATCAAAGTATATGTAGCCTTCTCCTGGATCAGAGAATGTCACAGTCCTCTAGACCCACAGCCCAATCACAAAGTAACAAGGTGTGGGCATTCCTGAAAAACAAGCCTCAGGCCACAGGCTCCATGTGACCACATTCAGCCTATTAGGGGGCACAGTATATTTTCAAATCAAGGAAGGTTCTCAGAGTCTCTTAAGCCTATCAAAGGGCCTAGGGGCAGGAAGATCTTAGATTCCCATTCCCATAACAAATACAAAGACATAAAAGAAACCATCACTGCCCTCAAGGAACTTCCATTCTACTAGTGTTAGGAGACAAAAAGCACAAATATAACTATATATAAATTGTGTATAAAATACTCACAAAATTTATATAATCTAAAAGTTAAACCCCATTTTTGGGTTTTCTTGGCAAAGATACTGGAGCAGTTTGCCATTTCCTTCTTCAGCTCATTTTACAGATGAGGAAACTGAGGCAAACAGGGTGAAGTGACTTAGCCAGGGTCACATAGCTAGTCAGTGTTTGAGGCCAGATTTGAACTCAAGGTTTCCTGACTCCACGCCCAACCCTCTGTGCACTGTACCACCTAGCTGCCCCACATGCACATATACATATACACTAGCCAAAGAGCTCACTAGTGTATACACACACACATACAAACACACACACACACACACATATATATATATATGCATGTCTATATATTATATACTCCTGTATGCATATAATATGTAATTAATATACATGCATGTGTTATGTTTTTCTATATTTCATATATTGAACTCAAGCCTAATGTGGAAGTCTAAGTTATGATGGAACATTCCAGTTACATGTGCAGCCAGGTGTCATAGTGGGTAGGTTACCAGGCCTGGAATCAGGAAGACCTGAGTTCAGATTTGACCTTAGACACTTAATAACTTAATAACCCAGTGTGACACCGGGCAAGTCACATAACTTCTGTTTGCATTAGTTTTCTCATCTATAAAATGGGGATGATAATAGTACCTACCTCCCCAGGGTTGTTATGAGGATCAAATGAAATAATATGTATAAAGCACTTAGTCCAGTGTCTGGCATATAGTGGATGCTATGTAAGTGTTAGCTGTTATTAAGTCATTTAACCTTTCTTAACCTCAGTTTCCCCATCTCTAAAATGAAAATAGGGTTGTTATGATGATCAAATGAGATAATACATGTAAAGTAAACTTCAAAATACTTTATAAATGTCTTTTTTAAAGCACTCTTAACAACTCCAACTTTTCTTCCTCATATGAATAATGTATATCATCAGAATTTCATTCTGAGGACCTCTTCATCCCTCTTGACTTGATTTCCCTCATAGATTTTTTTACCATGAAATCCTTAATATCCTTCTCTTTAACTTTTAGTATTTTTCCTCCATTTCCTAGTTCTGTCTCCTGGGATTAAGAAGAACAAGGAGAGGTATAGACCTTTGTATACCTATGTCTCACCTCAGTATCAGATTTGTACACTCCTGATCTTTTCCACAGGTGTGCTCTGCCCCCACTGCCCCCCACCACCTTCTGCTTCCTCGATTACCTCACATAAATATGTCTTCTTAACATTCAATGCTATCCTACAGTCCTTTATACATATTATGTTCCTTTTGCAGAAAGCTTATTCCTCCACAGTCATTTGACTGTGGGGCCTAGAGTCAGGAAGACGTCTTCCTGAGTTCAAATCTGACTTCAGACACTAGTTAGGTGACCTTGGGCAAGTCACATAACTGATTGCTTCAGTTTCCTTGTGTGTAAAACAAGCTAGAGAAGGAAATGAAAAATCACTCCAGTATCTTTGCCCAGAAAATTCCAAACGGGGTCATGAAGAGTCAGATATGACAGAAACGACTGAACAATAAAAAGTCCCATCCCATGAAGACTCTGATTCCTAAGATATAAAATTTGCCCCTCCAGTGACTTCCATTTCTTTTCCCTGGCATTCAAGGCTCTCCTACAATTTATCATCACTTTATTTTTCTAGCCTTGCCTTGTATTGCTCTTACCTGCGTAATACTCTGTACTACAATCCAACTGTATTCTCTCCTCCAAACCTGACCTGCCTCTGCTTTTCCTAGACCTCAATGAATCCCTTCAAATTAATCCCCAAATCCCTTTTGCTTACACTGTTTCCTAGGCCTAGAAAATCCTCCCTCTCCCTCTTCTATTTGATTTCTATCCACCCTTTAAGGTTCAACAAGATCGCCACCTACTCCTCAAAACCATTTGTGACTTCCCAGAACCCTCCAACTGGTAATCACCTTTCTCCTCTGATCCCATTTATAGTTACTATGTAATACAGGGTATTATGGTTACCAGAGTTTAATTTTTGTCCTCCCGCCCATAGACTATATACTCCATGAGGTCAAAGATGGTGTCTTCCTTAAACTTTGTGAGTCCTTTCATGTAATATGTATTTAATAAAGATTTGTTCAATTGAAACAATCAATGAACACTTAATAAGCACCTGTGTGTCAGCACTGTGCTAAACCTGGGTATACAAAAGGCAGTCCCTGCCCTTAAGGAACTTAAACAATCTAATGGAAAAAACAACATACAAATAGATACAAACAAACCATACACAAAATAAATAGAAAATAAGAGAGGGAAGATACTAGAATTAAGAGGGGTTAAGAAAGGTTTCCTGTAAAAGATGGGAGTTTAACTGAGACAAAGGAAACCAGGGAATCTAAAGTCCTTGTGTCACTACATGAAATATGTCAAAAATTTCTCAAAAGTTGTTCACTTTAGAACTAATTAATAAGCAGGAAATTTATGAGTTCCTCTGGGGGTTAATAACTACATGATCATCTCCTTGTGGATAGAAACCATATCTTCTTCTACTTCTGTAGCCTGCTAACGTCTAATCAATCAATGAGCACTTATAATCACCTATTATTGGCTGTGTACGGTTCTAGGCACTTAGGGATAAAAATATGAGAGGGAGGCAGTGTTTGGCCTGATGAGTTCACCTTCTAACAGAGAGCTCAGTACAGGATAGCTGCTCATTTAAGCATTTCCAGTCCCTAGTAATGTCTGACAGGATGAGACATCCATTTTCCCTATTCATTTATTTCTTCTATGGCAGACAAGCAAAGTCCACAACCATTCTAAAGCATAACATTACCTCAAATAGAAATGATTCATTTAACAAATGATTCATAGAAAATTAGGGTTTTGTTCTGGGAGACAAGTTCTGCCCCTGACACATACTGGCTCTGTGACCCTGGGCCCATCACTGCCCCGGACTACTCTCTAAGGCTGTCAGTTGCAGCCCAGTCACAGATCTGCATCTGTGGAAGAAATTTCCAAATTGGGAGTCATCCCATGCTGATGAAATCACAGGTCTAGGACAAAATTACTATTAAAGGATTCAAAATCTAGAGGGAAAAATATTAAATATTCAGTTCAATAAATTGTTAATCAACATTTATTAGGCACCTAATATATGCCAGGCACATAATAGAATTTGCAAAGTTTCTTCTTTTCAAGGTACTGTGCTAGGTGTTGGGGAAAGAAAGATAGAAGGTGAGACCCAGTCGCTTGCCCTGAAGAAGTCTATAGCAGAAATATACACAGATAATTATCTGTGACATAAAAGTCCAGTTAATAGCCACAAAAGATTGAAGCCTAAAGAAAGAGTAGCTGTCTCCATCATTGTGGACAGGAGTAGCCTGTATCAGCCTCCATGTTCCTGTCAAGACCAAATGTCAGCCTTCAAAGTCCCTCGCATTTAATCACTTAAAAGATGCCATTATCACATAAAGAGAGAAATGTCCACAACATGAACACCACAACTTTGTGGTAATGGAAAGCACGTTTTGGAAGCATTTCAGTAGGTCCTTGGTTTGTTTCCAAGAAAGGCCTTGTGCAGCCAGTTTGGCATCCCTTAAAAAGAAGATGATAGATTGAATATAAAAAATGTAAGCAAGCTCTAGATCAAACATAAAGGCAAACAAGTCACAGTCTTTGAACAGCAACGAACCAGAAAATGGATTCTCATGAACAACCCTGAAGGCAGGTGAGAGTAAAAGTCTGAACATTAACAAAGCCAAAAAAAAAATCTTTCCTCTCCCTGCCAAGCCGAATCCATAGCTACCCCACATTCCTTGTGTTTGTGTCCTTTCCTTCCCTACCCTTCCATGCTATTATATTGTCTACTTCTAAGCCTTTCTATACCTGAGGACAGTGATAACTAAAATTGATACTGCCTTTTAAAGTTTTCAGAACATTTTGCATATATGATCTCTTTTGATCCTGACATCAGTCCTGTGAGATAGGTACTATTAGCCAGGGAGAGATTAAGTGACTTGACCAGGGTCACCCATCTAGTAAGTGCCTTGGGAAATTCAAACACAGGTCGTCCTGCCTCCAAACGTAAGAGTACACTATTCAGGCTGCTAGGAGGCACCATAGTTCACAGAGTGCTAGGCCTACACAGAAAGACCTTCCTTCACTATGCCCAAAAGGCTATAAAAAAGCGTATACCTTTGACCCAGCAATATCACTTCTAGAGCTGTATCCCAAAGAGATCATACAGGTGGGGAAAGGATCTGTATGTACAAAAATATAGCAGCTCTTTTTGTGGTGGCAAAGAATTGGGAATCAAGGAAATGCCCATCAATTGGGGAATGGCTAAATAAGTTGTGGTATATGAATGTAATTCATATGTAATTGTGCTATAAGAAATGAGGAGCAGACAGACTTCACAATAACCTGGAAAGATATATAAACCGATGCTGAATGAGGGGAGCAGAACCAGGAGAAATCCGTACACAATCACAGACACAAGGTACATGTTATGACTAACTTCAATAGACTGGGCTCCTCTCAGCAGTGTCGGAGGGACTCATGATAGAGAGAGAAATCCACATCCAAAGAAAGTACTAGAGTCTGGATGCAGATTGAAGCAAACTATCTGCGCTCTCTCTCTCTTTTGTGTTGTGTTTTGTTTTGTTCCTTCTTTCTCTTTCACTCTGTTGGTTATAATCCTTCTTTACAAACCTGACTAATGTTTAGTGGGAAGGTATTTGTAGAAACTATATCAGATTGCATGCCACCATGGGGGGTGGGGGGCAGAGTAGAGGGAGAGAGAGAAAATTCAGAGTTCAAAGGATTGTGGAGCTGAATGTCGTAAACTAAAATTAAATAAATAAAATCTTTTTAAAAAGAAAGACCTTCCTTCAAAGGCATTTAACTGTGTGATCTTGGACAACTGGCTTAACCTCTATCTGCCTCAGTTTCCCCACCTATAAAAAGGATATAATAACAGCACCTACCTCCTAGGGTTATTATGAGAATCAAATAAGACAATATAAGTGCCTAGAACATAAGTAAGTGCTATTTAATTGCTTGTTTCCTCCCATCAACAAAACAATACATCAAGCCCTGGTCTGTAGTGCTTGCCAATTTCAGAGTTATAAGTGCCTCTGTTGGAAATTTAACCATTTTCTCTCCCAAGCTAGCCTCAGTACACACTAGACAGGGACAATATTTTATTCAAATGTTGTATTCCCAGAAACAGGTTTCCTATGGTTCTCTATAAATATATGCTGGTGATCATTTATCTCCAGTCCAAAGATTCAACAAAGTTCCAAAAAGCCCCTCACCAGAATCTTGGCCTCCAAGGGATGATTTTTTTAACCATAATGACTCACTAAACATTCAAGTAGCATGAGCTGCTAAGAAGGCACCTCCACACAGTTGTGATAGGAGCTGGTAGTTGGCATATTCACCCTCAAAAAACTCATGAACCTTCCAAAATACATATGAAAATCACAAAATGAGCAATCAAGAGAACATATGTACAGTAATAGCAATATTGTTTTAAGAACAACTTTGAGCAACTAAGTCATCTTGACCATTATAAATACCCAAATTAACTACAAAGCACATATGAATGAAGACACTCTGCATTCAGAGAAAGAACTGATAAAGAGAAAATGTATAGAATGATTTTACATATATATCCATTTATTTCTATATATATACATATATGTATTGTATATGTGAGAGATATAGATATAGATAGATATAAACTTGTGTCTAATAGCAGCCAATCTCTAGGGCAGGGGGAGGGAGGAAAAGGGGGGGAAAGAAATTTACATGATAAATTTATTATACATTTAAATGGAATAGTAAACTATACATAATAGATGTGTAGTTTCATGTGTAATCATCTCTTTTTTTACTCTACTATGTTATGGAAATGCTTATTGTATTTCATAAATTTAAAAATGAAATAAATAAATTATTTAAATGCATATAAAAGTTAAATGAGGTACTGAGATGGTCCTGATTTCCCAAACTCCAACAGTCCTTATATTTCTTAAAATTTTAGATTTAGATGACTGGGAAGGACCTCCAAAAGTTTTATGTCTAACTTTCTATCCTATATTTGCATGACTTTTTGCAAATTATTATGTGTCCTCCCTTCCATATCTCCATAGTTGAAAATGACCAGGGTGGCCCAAGACAAGCCTGCAAAATTGGGAACCTTTGCCTTTAGAATCCTTAGTTCCTCTCCCTTCTCCCATCTCTCCTTCACTCCAGCAATAAATGGAATTATTTAACTGAAATAGTAATTGGACCTCAAAGTCAGGTCATGGAGGGTGGAAAACAGCAAAAGAGCATGACATCAGGAGTGGAGGACTCCATGTTAAAAGACAGAAACAAGTATTCTCCTACGTGGGCATGTTTGATTTAAGGTCTCTCTATAGACCATAGGGGAAGGACAAGGAAGCACCCTTCCAGGTTTAGGCGCTCTGTAGACCAGGGCCTGACATGGCTGGTTCCCCCACCTGTTTAAGGATCCAGGAGCAAGAAACTTCCCCAGCCAATCAGATCTTCAGAAAACCAGATCTCTGAGGAAGACAATAGTCTGAAGAATACTGAACTGGAAAAGTAGTGGCAGTAAACTAATACTCTCTCTCACCCCCATATCCAATCTGCTGCCACAGCTCAACAATTTTACCTTTGCAACAGCTCTTGAATGAGTCCCCTTTCCCTTACCACCACCTCCCTAGTACAGGCCCTCATCACCTCATGTCTGGACTGTTGCAATAGCCCACTGGTAGGTTTGCCAGCTTCCTGTCTATTCCCACCATCCTCCATTCAGTCACTAAAGTGATTTTCCTAAAGCACATGCCTGATCATGTCACTGCCCTACTCAATAAATTTCAGTGGTTCCTTATTGCCTCCAGGAACAAATACAAAATGCTCTGTATAGCATTCAAAGTCCTTCATAACCTAGCCCCTCCTACCTTTCCAATCTTTTTACACCTTACTCTCCAAGAGGGACTCTTCAAACCAGTGACACTGACCTCCTGGATGTTCCACAAACAAAGCACCCCATCTCTCAGCTTTGGATATTCTCTCTGGCTGTCTCCCTTATCTGGAATGCTTTTCCTCCTCCACTCTGGGTACTGACCTCTCCGGATTCCTTTAAGTACCAACTTGAATCCTGTCATTTACTAGAAATCTTCGCTAACTTCTCTTAATTCCAATGTCTTCCCTCTGTTAATTATTTCCTACTTCTACTGTATATACTTGCTTTGTATATATGTGTTTGCACATGGTCTCCCCTATTAGACTGTAAGTTCCTTGAGGGCAGAGACTGTCTTTTGCCTCTTTTTGTATCCCCAGCACTAACATATAATAGGTGCTTAGTAAATGTTTATTGATTATTGGTTATTATCTTTTGATTTGGTATTTTCTTTGAAAGTGCTGTCTGAACTAAGGCACTAAAGATGGAGAAGAAAGGGAGAGAGAAAAGAGAGGGGAGGGGAGATTCAAATTCCAAATTAAAACACCAACCTTGCCCTCACATTCATATCTGTGTATAGGTCCAATTATGGACCAGTTGGAATTTTAATAATACCAGAATTAGTACAGCAGAATTAAACACTGTCCACCTCCAAAGTTTTCACTTTAAGAGGCTATATGGGTAGTCCAAGGATATAGTCCTAGGGATATTTGGATCTCCTCCTTGAAGATTGCCTTCTGAGTCTATTCACAAGACATGCTGGAAACGTCTTACTATTTCACATCCACACATTGTATGGCACATTCTTAATTTTATTTCATTAACTGGAGACCTACTCCAAAGTGAATCCCAAAGATGATTAAGCTGTGGTAGTACTAAATAAAAAAATACTTTTGTTTGAAAATATTAGATATTACCAGCCATGTTATCAGCTCTCCACTTGGTCCACCCCAGACAAAGAATGGGACTCTATCCCCTCTGAACCACCCTGAGTTTTGATAAGATAAGCTAGCCTTGGCCTTGTATTGCTGGGTTCCAGACCTCTATTTACACTTCCCCAAATTTCCTGCCATGTCACTAGGGGGTATCTTCTTCCCTTCCCTAGCCGTTATACCCCACCAGCTTCATGTACAGGCATACCTTATTTTATTGTGTTTTGCTTTGTTGTGCTGCACAGATAATGTGTTTTCTACAAAATGAATGTTTTACAAAGTGAATGGCAACCTAGCTTCTAACAAATCTATTGGTGCCATTTTTCCAATAAAATGTGTTCACATTGTGTATCTATGTGACATTTTGGTAATTCTCCCAATATTTCAAATATTTTCACTATTATTACTATATCCATTTTGGTGATCTGTGATCATTGATGTTATTATTGTAATTGTTTTGGGGCACCATGAACCACACTCATATAAGTCAGTGAACATAATCAATAAATGTTGTCTATGTTCTGACTACTCCATCAACCAGGCGGGGCTTTCTGTCCCCCATCTCTCTCCCTCTCCTCAGGCCTCCTTATTCCCTGAGACATGATGATATTGAAATTGGGTCAACTAATAACCCTACAATGCCACTAAGTGTTCAAATGAGAGGAAGAGACAATAGATGCAACAAACTTCACTGTTTCCTTATTTTAAGAAATTGCCTCAGCCACCCCAACTTTCAGCACACATGCCCCTGCTCAGTCAGCAGCCATCAACATGGAGGCAAGACCTTCCACCAGCAAAAAGATTATGACTTGCTGAAGGCTCAGATGATGGTTAGCATTTTTTAGCAATAAAGTATATTTTAATCCAAGATGTAATATTATTATACACTTAATAGATTACAGTATAGTGTAAACATAACTTTTATATGCACTGGGAAACCAAAATTCCCTGTGATTCACTTGATTGTAGTATTTGCCTTATTGAGGTGGTTTGGAACCCAACCCTCAATATGTCTGAGGTATGCCTATATTTTCTTCCTCCATTAGAATGTAAGCTTCTTGAGGGCAGGAATCATTGTATTTGTATTCTCAGGACTTAACACAGTGCCTAGCACAAAGTCAGTCTTTAATAAATGTTTTTTTTTCTATCTTTAACTAAACAGATAATTTTCAGAAACTTTATTCACAAGTACTTGGTTCAGTGAAAATTATAACCATCATTTGAGAACTCCATTTCTTGTGAGATGTATAGCCTCCCACAGTTTTGATGAGGTTCAAGGACTTTAGGGGAAACATCTTAACTCTGCTCCTTAACTTACCTTGGCTAAGTGACTTTCTCTGAGACTCAGTTTCCTTCTCTATAAAATGAGAGAGTTGAACTAAATAACCCTCAGGGTCTATTCCAACTCTAAAGCTATAATCCCATCATCTCTGACTCCAATGTCAGCCCAAACACTTGCCATTAGTTGACCTCTCACTTCTAGTGTGGTCCTGAAACCGAACAGGAGAAAGAGGGAAAAGAAATTCTCAGGATGAGATTTCCTTATAACTTAATTTCTTCTCAGCAATATTTCTATGTAAATTCTGGCCCTAAGACTTCTTAATGTCTCTGGCACCCTGGCACAAACCAGGCTGTTGGCAGATTCCTTTATTTCAGAAAGCAGAAAACAAAGCCACCTTGATTGAGTTACAGTTCATTTCTACCATTATGCAATAGTCATTGTCTTTCCAAAATTGGTTATGCTAGCTCTTGTCCTCAGACTTGAGGTTAAGTAATGCTTTATTCCATCCATTAGCTCAGGTCTCTATGGATTCTTGGCCTGACAGATTGTATCAGACCTCTTTAATTGGTCATTAGCTTTAGAAATCCACCATTAAAAGCTGTTTACCATATCAACTCTTGCTCTTCCTTAACTAAATTTCTCTGTAATGATTTCCAGGGGCAGGAAGGACTTTTTTCCAGCCCTTGTTAAAAAGTTTGTTGGCAATACATCTCATAGGGTATTATTTATGTATGAGGTCAGTTCTTTATATTTATAATTTTATGTATTCTTTATATTTTCATAAAAACATCACAACTTCTTTTTACAAATTATTTCTTAAGCCAGCCTCATGAAATGAGGGAACACTGTCCCCATTTTATAAAGCTAGTCAGTACGTGAGTGGTTTTCAAGGCAGAAGTAAACCTTTCCCTTCTCCATATGTTTTTCCTTCTCCCTAAGTTCCAGGAGAGACAACTAGGTGGCACAGTGGATAGAGTGCTGGACCTGGAGTAAGGAAGACCTGTGTTTAAATCCAACCTCAGGCAGACACTTACTAGCTGTGTGGCCCTGGGCAAGTCACTTAACCCTGTTTTCCTCTGTTCCTCATTGACAAGGAAATGGCAAACCACTCCAGTATCTTTGCCAAGAAAAATCCCAAAATGGCGGCACAAGGGGTTGGACACAACTGAAACAACTCAACAAAAAAACTTCCAGGAATACTTCTCTTTTAAACCAGTTCTTAAAGTCAATCCTAGATACTCCTCATTACTTATTGTCTTTTATTTTTTAAAGATGGGTTTAAGAACAAAAACAAATAAAAAGAAACAACCTCCCATTGCTAGAACAAGTGTGATCTCAGACAATGTATGATTTTGGACAAATCCATTAACTTCTCAGAATTCTCAATTTCCTCATCTATTGAATGAAGGACTTAGATTACATGATGTCTAAGATCCTTTCCAGCACTGAATCTAATATCCAATGGTACTGTTATCTCGTCCATCTCAATGGATCAATCAAGTAATTCATTGGGTGCCTACTATGTACCTTAACATATCAGTGAGGTGCACACGACCATACTATACTATACCTACCCATAAGGAGCCTGACAACTAGTAGACCCAAGTGCTGAGCTCTGGTGAGGCTTCTATCTTGATTTTGGTCTTGCCAGTGGATTCCCATGACTCTGGAAAAGAGAGTGCAGCTGACAGCTTTGTGAAACTGCCTCACTTAGATCCAATTCACTCAAGAGTCAAGACTTCTCCCCATAATGTCACCTATTTTCTTTGGAAACAAAGGACGAAGAACAGTAATATAGTCTATTCTCTTCTCAAAACTCTCTGGAGAAGGTTGACCTCCTCTGGTAATCCATTCCATCAACTAATCATCTTGACAAGTCTATGGCATATTTTGCTAATTATCCCTCTGCTTGCAAAGAGCACTGACTCCAAGGATCTGGGTTCAGATACTCATTCTGATGCAAACAGTTCTTGGGCAAGTTATTTAACCTACCAGGCCTCTGTTTCCCCATCTGCAAAATGAGAGAACTGGATGACCTCTGAGGTGCCTTCTGGCTCTAGGGTTATGATCTATAAGATTCTTAGGGGTAGGAAGCACATCTTTTACTTCTTTCACCTACCCCATGAATCCTCCCACATAATGGTCATTCAGGAAACATATTGACTGACTGAGAGAAACAGGACTCTGTTAAAAACTCAATACATGCCATATTAATAGTAGCCAACATTGAGACTCTTGAAGGCTTGCAAATCACTTCCTATTGATTATCCCATTTAAACTTCACATCAATATTAGATTAGATGATGTTTAAGATCAATATGAGGCAAGTACTCTAGAAGCTTTTTATTTCCACTTTACAAATGAGGAAACTGAGGCTCAGAGAATAAGTTGTCCAAAGTCACAGAGCCAATGGTGTCATTTAATGCAACTCTGTCCTTCTATAGAAAAGGGAACTGAGCCTCAGAGTAACTAAGTCACAGCCAAGGTTAGTTAAGGGGCAGAGTCAAAGACCTTGAACATCAGCAAAGATGTGGGGGGCTAGACATCTCACAAACCCAGGTCCTCTGGCTTGGATCCAGCATTCTGACTGCCTACATCACCAGTGTGGTCTTTAGTATATTAGAACAGATAAACATGGGACAGGGAGTAAAGGGGATTTGGCTAGGAGAAATCACATGATAGTAAACATTTACCACAGTGGAAGATGATATCAGTCAATCAATAAAGCCCCTACTATGTGCTAGGCACTGTGCTAAGCTCTATACAGTAGAAGTTACATTTTAATTCCTCAAAGTACGTGAGTAATAAACTATATTGATTATTCCCCAAACATTCTAGTGAATTTAATTTTTTGGAGCCTTAAGCATTCACTGGAAAGCCATTTGTGTTTTATTCCTTGTGGAAAATGCTTCTAAAATATGCTACTCTGCTTTTAAATACACTTGAATCTTTTTTGAGCAATTTGGGATATGGCCAGTGCCTCAGTGTTTCGGTTCCAAACATAAATTCTGATTGAAGAGGACTGAAGCTATCATGATCATGGACTTAGAGCTGGAAAGAGCTTTAGAGACCTAGTCTAGCCCTTCATCTTACAAACGGGGAAACCAAGGCCCATGTTTGCTCAAGGTCACACAGGTACTACATGATAGCTGTCTCTGTAGGGCTCTCAGAAGTGTGAATTGTCTGGAATCCATAGTGTGGAAAATATAGGTGTGTGTGTGTGTGTGTGTGTGTGTGTGTGTGTGTGTGTGTGTGTGAAGTGGTGTGTATATGTATCTTGTTGTTGTTGTTGTTATTCAGTCTTTTCAGTTGCATCCAACTCTCCGTGACCTGATTTGGGGTTTTCTTGGCAAAGATCCTGAAGTGTTTTACCATTTCTTTCTCGAGCTCATTTTAAAGATGAGGAAACCGAGGCAAACGGGGATAAGTGACTAGTCCAGGGGTCACACAGCTAGGGAGTTTTTAAGGCCAAATTAAACTCAGGAAGATGTCTTCCTGACTTCAGACCCAGTACTCTCTCCACTGTGCCACCTAGCTGCAGATGGGCAGATGAGAGAGAGAGAGAGAGAGAGAGAGAGAGAGAGAGAGACTAGATTTAAACATGTGTGTTATATATGTATGTATATATGTGCATGTATATTGTGCACATATGTGTATGTGCATGCATGTGTATCTGTATATGTCTATGTATCTTTATATGATTCTGTATGCCTGGCTCTGTTTCTTTCCATCCTGTCTCCTGTCATCATTCACCATGACAAGCTAACTCTTATCTCAGGACTCCTCAACCCCCTCACTTCCAATACCTTTCATGCCCACTTTGGTTGAAGCAGTCAGAAGCAGAGTCTATTTCCAGCCCTTGGTACGACTCAGAGCTTCTCTACCTCTCTCCCACCTTTCTTTCTTGACAGCAGAGCAGATCACAAGTCTTCCCCAACTTCTCACCTGCCCAGCCCCATTGTCATTGCCTTCTAATTGGTCCTCCCTGGGTACAAAGTGCTGAGGGGCTTCCTTCTAGGTCTCCTTGGGTATTTAGCTGAGGATCCTCTCCTTGTGTGTGGGTTGCAACAAAATTAGACTTTAAGATATCCGATTGATAGCACCTCAGTGTGCTTTAACACATAAACTCCTCGCTGGTTTCTCTGTTCAGGAAGATGCTAGAAACAAAGCTTCTCCATTTCTCCATTCATTTCTACCCAGTCACTACCCCAAGTCTTAGAATTTGTTTCTGATTCATTTAAACTTTAATTGTAACTTTTTTTCTACAGTAGCTTTATCTTACCTGGTATTATACTTTTTCTGATAAGAGGAACATTCTTTCAAGTTGCCAGAAAAGTCCAATAAGACCCTTTCAATAATTAATTCCCAGTAATTTATCCCAAGGTGAAATACTTGAGGAAAATCGAAATCATGACATTAACCTGTGAAGAATGAACAGCTCCAATCCATAAATGGGGCTTCATGAAAGGCAACTTTTCCAAAATAAATGGCTTCTAGGAAATGTCAACTCTCCCAGAAAGTTCAAGTTCACATGGTGAAATACTTTGGATTTTATAGAATCACATGTTATTTTACTAGATCAAAATAATCAGCTGAACTAGTAAAAATGAACTGGACTTCTCCCGAAGCATAGTCTCTCACCCTGATTAAGGAAATTTTATCCAAGCAAAGATTCTATAGTTCCTTGTCTAGAGCCTACATTTCCTGTTTTCCATTCTGCTAAAGTGAAAAACAAGTGGGGTAAGTATGTATTAGCCCCTGTCATTTCTTCTAGTGCCATCTTTCTCTCTCTCTCTCTCTCTCTCTCTCTCTCTCTCTCTCAGCATTTTCAGATTTAAAATGAGTGTAATTTATAGAAAGTTGGAAGCCTTTCTCTGTTTGCTCCACATGTTTCAATCAATGTGCTTATATATTTGCTAGACATGGAAGTTCAATGCCCTAACACAAACCATCTGACTTTAAGAAATGAAACACTAACAGGGAATTAGCAACAGATGATCATTGGGCATTCCCAGAGTTCACTACTTTGAACGTGAATGTATCCTGCCTAGTAACTGTTCATGAGAGAATTGTGAGGCTTTTGTGGATTTTGTTCTTTTTTTCAAAATCTAATGAATTGAAAGGGAGGAATCTATCACTTAGGATTAGTTGCTAAATTCTCCTTTGCCCTCCTCCCGCCCCTTCCTACATACTAAGAAAAGCATTTCTTATTTCTTCTCCTTTGTTACTCTCTTCCTTTCTTTTCCTCTTTCTTCTCTCTTTTTCCTTTCTCTTTTTTTCTCTCTCCCTTTCTTCTTTCCTCCCTCCCTCTCTTTCTTTTTTTTCCTTCTTTCCTTTTCCTTGCTTTCTTTCTTTCCTTTCCTCTCTTTGTTCCTTTCTGTATTCTTTCTCTTTGCTCCTTCCCTTCTCTCTTCCCTTCTTTTTCTCTTTCTTTTTTCTTTCCTTATTTTTTCCTTTCTTCCTTTTTTCCTTCTTTCCTCCCTTCCTTCTTCTTTTTCTTTCTTTCTTCCATCCCTTCCCAAGATAGGGTCTCCCTATCTCACCAAGGCTGGAAGTACAACAATCACTTATGGGTCCATTGTCAATGCTGATTGATACAGAAGCCTTAACTTGTTCCATTTCTGTCCTGGTACTTTGTTCCTCTTAGGTATGCTGGTGGCCCCACCTCTTATGGAGTGGGGAGGGGGAGGTCACCATACTGGGGCCAGACAGTGCAGACACTAATTGGCTTTTAGTGCTAATGCAATTCAGAACCTCCAAACTCCAGGGCTCTACCCTACCCTAGGAGTCTACTAGCCCAGCAGCAAGGAGCACAGGTATGCATCACCATGCCCAACCAGTACTTTCTGATAAGAAGGGTAAGGGTAATTGACAATAGCAAATAATTTGGAAATTTGGGAGGTTTGATGAAGTGAGCTGTGATCAGGTTCAAAAAGGGGTGACTGAATTTTTCTTCACTCCATAGGGGTTAAAACATAGCAACCACAAACAGAATGCCCTGGGAGAAGGAAGGTAACATTGAGTACAAAGGACTTGAGTTTTCTGTACATCCTTCTAAGAGTGAATTTATTTTTATGATTTATAAAGTTAAAGTGGGGAAAAGCATAACTGTAGAGTCAGAGGTCCTCAGTTCAAATCCTATTTCTGACATTGCCTGGGTGAGGTTAGACAAAGCACTTAACCTTGATACATATCCATTTTCTCTTCTGTAAAAGGGGGAGATTGGCTTAGATGGCCTCTGAGGCCCCTTCCAGCCCTAAGTCTATAACCCTAAGAACCAATGAACTGGTTTCATATCCTGAACCTGCTAGTTACCAACAGTGTGATCTGGAACAGAGCTATAAGTTACAATTTTTTTTACCTGGAGCCAAATGGGCAGATGGAGAAGCTCATCGTTGATGTGGTCACCTAGGGAAGGGCAGAAACAGCTATATGGGTGTGACTGCCAGGGGGAAGGAAGAAAGTTCCCAGGATGGTACTAATAGCACCTTCTAGATTTCAGCACCTTTTATAAAGCAAGTTGGGGCAACTACCTGTCTCAGTGGAGAGAACAGCAGGCCTTGGAATCAGAAAGATTCATCTTCCTGAGTTCAAATCAGGCCTCAGACACCTCCTAGCTTTGTGACCCTGGGCGAGTCACTTAACCCTATTTGCCTGTTTCCTCATCTATTAAATGAGCCAGAGAAGGAAATGGTAAGCCACTCCAGTATCTTTGCCATAAAAACTCCAAATGGAGTCACAACTGAACAACAATAACAAAAAACCTCCATTAGTAATTGTTTACTAACAGAGTACTTTTTTCCATATCACCATATTTTCCATGTGGTTAAAATCTTCCATTCTGTAACTATGGAGAACTTCTAAAGTTCTGAAAAAATTCTCTTGAACCATATAAGGAATTCTGTAGATTTCCACCAAGGGAGAATCCTTACAGATCCAATTCAGGGATGTACTAGAACCAACTCAAAATGACCAGAGAGAGCCCATTGTTAAATTTTCAGCATGAATATCAACACTTCAGAAATTCATGATGCTATAAATCAGGGCTTGGTTTATTGTTTTGTTGATTGTCTGGACCAAAGAAAATGACAGAGTAAATGTTAATAATAAAAATTAAACTCTAATATGTATTGTGTATACATTTCCCCCTGCTACTTCCATCCCTAGAGAGCCAGTTGTTAAACCAGCATAACCCTATATTACGAAGCTCAGGCTTGGAAGTACTTACCAGAACTTGTATTTCATTGGCATGGTTTTCAAGAACTCAGGGCCACCTCCATGTCATGAAGAAACATCAGAGAAGGCCTTTAATGCATGTCGAAGTTGTAGTGAGATTTTACTAACAGAACTGTGTTCTTTATCTAAGCAAAGAACTCTTTTTCTCCATTACACTGGGATGATCTTCAACCATGTTCACTTTGGCCCAGGCTTCAGAAATAACAAAGATCAAATATACTCTAAGCAGTCTGAGAGAAGATCCAGGAAAAATAGGTTATCCTTAGTGCTATATGTGTTTTAATTTCTTTGTTCCTGAAGATAGGGTTCTCTTTTATTTCTGGTCAATAAAATTTGGACAAAATCAAATGTAAAAGACCATATCCTATTAGAATGAGTTTTACAGATGGTTTCTCCTGCAGTAAGCTGTCTGTTTATGGTCCAAAATCGCTATCCCTGAACAACATCAAATTTCATTTCTAAAATCTCCTGAGCTAAGTAATAGAGTAAATGAAACTAATAACATCAACATGTATTAAATCATGTTCCAAAGGAATCTCTAGCCACTGTCTCCTGAGATGAATTATATGAAGGCAGATGAGCTAGCCAATGTGTCTTTTTCATCACTGAATATACTAATAAGCTGAGTTAGTTATTAAAGGATGGCCTCTAATGGAAAGAAGGTAAAGTGGATCATTGCAATTTTTTTCACTTGTTGCCACGTCCATTCCTAGAAACTGTATTGTAGAATTCATAACCATAGATGGGAATGATGAGACCCTAGGGGAAAAAGCAGCCACTCCATCTCAGAATGACTATTCCACCTCAGCTAAGGAAGAAAAAAACTGGGCATAGCCTAATATGAATACCAAGAAAGGATAGGGAAGAGCCCAGGGCCTAAAAATCTTTCCATGAAAGCTCAATATGGATGAAATATACTAAAAAAATAAATAAATAAATTCTGATATTCAGTTGTGTCCGACTCTTCATGACCCCATAGACTATACTGTCCACCTCCATGTCATGAGGAAGTATCAGAGAGGGCCTTTAATGAATGTCAAAGTTGTAATGAGATTTTACTAACAAAACTGTGTTCATAATCCAAGCAAAGAATTCTTTTTCTCCATTACACTGGGATGATCTTCAACCATGACCTCATTTGGGATTTTCTTGGCAAAGATACTTTAATATTTTTACCATTTCCTCCACTGGCTCAGATGAGGGAACTGAGGCAAACAAGGTAAAGTGACTTGACCTGTAGGAGAGCCAACGAGGATTTACCTCAGTGCCCTTGAGAGGTCCCTGGACCCGTGAAGGCACTGCCTCCGGGCTTAGACGATGATGGCAAGGCCTCTCGCCCCCATTAACCCTCTAGGCATTTGAGGTACTGCTAGGCCCCCAGTTGACCCCGTCTTGTTCTAAGGAGCGATGCACATCTGGGCCCACAAGGAATATCCTTGCTCCAGGTAGAAATCTCGAGATAAGAGTCCCAGGGGTTAAGGTGTGCTTGACCTTAAAAGGCAAAAAGTGTTGTAATTGGCCAAGAGCCAAAATGGAAAGTGCTTGCCTAGGATAGGCTATATATGTAGAAGAGCAGGAAATAAAGTTGGAGTTGCCCCCTGAGTTGCTGTGTAAGTGTGCTTTGTTCTGCTCGGCGCTCCCCGCCACATGGCGTCTGGAAGGCCCGGCGAAAGGATCCGACAACATTGACCAAGGTCACACTGCCAGTAACTGTCTGAGGCCAGATTTGAACTCAAGAAGATGATTCTTCCTGACTCTAGGCTCAGCACTCTCTCACTGTGCCCCTTAGTAGCCCTAGCTGCCTGTAGATAATTAATCAATGCCTAAAAGCCCCACAGTACACTCTCCACAGAGGACTACCAATATACACATTGATAAAATGTTACTTTTAAGTAATTCTCATGGTTCAAGATAAGAAAATCCTTCTCGCCCTAGTTCATTAGCCTCATCACCTTTGCCAATTTAATTCACAGTAAATGTAATCCCCCAGTGACCATCATTAACATGATCTAGAAGCCCCCAAAAGCAAATATAAAATAACTTGAAAGTTTTGTACATGTGATTCCTAAGGGATCCACATTCCCTGGTTGCTTATCTCCTTTCCAGCAAACAACCCTGCTCAGAGCTCCAGGCACCAAGAAGAGACAGGCAGCAGCAGCAGAGTTGAAAATATCCTCAGTTGTACTTTCCAGGCCAAATCTCCCTTCCCCAGAGAGGTAGCTTAAATGATGAGTCCCTCTTCCCCGAGGACTGAGAGTGCTTAAATACAGCATATCTTTTCCTTCCTGTCTTAGCAGCTACTTTTCAATTTCCTCCAAATGACTGGAACTTCCAGGTCATGCCAACAAATTTCCAAATAGGAAATGGAGTTTATCAAGATCGAGAAAATAAGACCACAAACATGAGACATCTCCAAAAGAGCAAGCTGGGCTAACAGCTTAATAAATAGGTCTCCTCTCCAGAAAGGCAAAAATAGGGGGAGTGACAGCCCCAGTTAAAAAGAGATGTAATGGAACCAACTCCTGGCCCTTAATTAGAGAAGGCTAGAATGAGAATGTTCCTTTAACAAGAGGGGAGCATAGGAATGGTTCCCTCTTAAGAAGTCTTAGACCATAGATTTAGAACTACAAGGGACTTTAGAGGTCCTCTAATCTGACTCCCCAGTTTTACAGACAAAGAACTGAGTCCCGGTGAGGTCGAATGGTTTTGTCCATGGTCACACAGGTAGAGGGTAACAAAACTGAAATTTCAATCTAGTTCTTCCTAATATAAATCCGGTACTTTCCACCATGCTCAAGATGCTTCTGATGTGTTTTATTT
Organism: Gymnobelideus leadbeateri; assembly: GCA_011680675.1. Taxonomy (NCBI): domain Eukaryota; kingdom Metazoa; phylum Chordata; class Mammalia; order Diprotodontia; family Petauridae; genus Gymnobelideus; species Gymnobelideus leadbeateri. The sequence continues at coordinate 55,288 of WOXC01001383.1, read as the reverse complement.
TAACCATGCATAGGATTGGGATGTGTTCTATGTTCCAACCCATCACATAATGGACTATGGTTTGGAGACAGTGACATTTCAGAAAATTATGCTACAAAAGCTGTTTTGTTCAACTTAATTGTTTCCTTTGCCGATTCTTAACTGTTGTTAGACTTAACAATCTCTGAGGATCCTTCCAGCTCTGTCATTCTAGATTCCTATGACGCCATTTGTTTGATGACCTATAGACATGGGACAAGTCTAAGAGGGCACCGTTGGTGACAGAAGTATTCTTGTTTGGATGTGGGGAAAAGTTCTCCTCATTATACTTGGAAGTATATTCTATCCTGAGGCTGTAACCAATTTGATTTCTCTCAATAGGATTCTTAGATTCTTTCATCCACATTATAGAAGGGCATCCTTTCCCATAATTTATGCATTTACTTTTGTATTTCAAGAATCCATGATTTCATTCATCTGGATCTCTGCCAATGCAGGCCACAATTTTTCTACAATTGGATAGATAGTATTCAAGGGTTGGGATGGGCTAAAAATAATCAGCTACCACAAGGTCAAATGGTAAGGAGCTAACCCAAATGTAGCTGGGTGTGCCCAATAATAATAATAGCACAGGATTATTGTGAGGGTCAAATGAAAAAGCATTAAGTAAACCTTAAAGTGATAAATAAACGTGGCCTGTTATTGCCAACAGAACTCAAGGTTCAGGCAAGGACATGAGGCCTAAGGTCAGGAAGACGTTTCCAATCCTGGGAAAAAGAGGGGGTCCAAGTTTAACCAAGAGTCTGAAACAACTTGGCATGCTTGCTCACCTATGTAGAGCTGCCCCTGCCTTCTGGCTTCCCTGACATGAGCTTCAGTTGACGTTCCCCTGTGATGGCTGGAGTTGTCCTTAAGGACAATGATTGTCTTTGAGTCTTTAAAATGACTGCTCTTACTTTAAAATGGCAACCTCCCTAGAGGCACATTGGCCAAACAAAGTATCTACTTAGCGGTTCAATTTGTACCGTGAAAAGCTTTTCAACTTCAGAATTTTATGGCCAACTTGCTAAAGTTTATCAAGGGGATGTTTTCAATTAGCACTGCATAGTAGAGTGACTGGCCAAGGGTAGGGAATAAAGGTAGAGCACCAGTCAGTGCCATAGAGATACAAGAGCACAGGTATAAACTGAGATTCCATCTAAAGACCTTCCCCTCATTGAGGCTTAGACCTTCATACTTTGTTGTTGTTGTTCAGTTATTTCTGACTCTCTGTGACCCCATTTGGGGTTTTCTTGACAAAGATACTAGAGTGGTTTGTTTCCTTCTCCACTTCATTTGACAGATAAGGAAAATAAGACAAACGGGGTGAAATTACTTACCCAGGATCACACAGATAGTGTCTGAGGCCACATTTGAACTCAGGGAGATGAGTCTTCCTGACTCTCGGCCCAACACTCTATTCACTGTGCCACCTAGCTTCCCATCCCTTCCCACAGAGAATTATTATCTGTGGGATCCTGAGAGTCACTTAGATTCTCTGGGCCTCAGTTTCCTCATCTGCAAAATGAAAGAGTTGGACTAGATGGCCTCTGAGGTCCCTTCCAATTCTAGATCCATGAACCTAAATCCTTAGAAAGGCACCGTCTCCCATAACTCTTCTACCATAACTCTTCCCTGACCGCTCCAACTCACAGATATCACCATTCAGGAAATGCCAAGTATTTATTTTCTATGCCACTCATTAGGTGCTTAATCAAACATTGCCCTGTGACAGCTATTGTTGCCTGGTTTAGGTGATGATCCTGCTAAGTGCAAAGTTCTCTGTAGTCCACTCTTCCTCCATCAGTATTTAGTTCTGACCCATCATCATCATCACCATCATAGGAGCAAACCTCAATCAGTGAGAGCACTAACATGTCTTGTGGCTCCAGGCTGTCCTTGATGGGAACAGTACCATCTTCTCCCTAGAAATGAGATCTACCAAAATACAATTTTAAAGTTCTTAACTAGGAAGGCTTTATATCAGTAGCTAGCTGAAAGACTACACAAGGATTGTCATCCAGAGGAAAGATAGCTAGGTGGTATGGGAGAAAGAGGGAGAGGGAAAGAGAGAGACAGAAAGACATAGAGAGACAGAGACAGAGAGAGAGACAGAGAGAGAGACAGAGAGACAGAGACAGAGAGAGAGACAGAGACAGAGAGAGTGAGAGAGAGAGAGAGAGAGAGAGAGAGAGAGAGCTGGTCCTAGAGTTAAGAGGACCAGAGTTCAAATCTGGCCTCAGACACTTACTAGCCATGTGACCCTGAGCAAGTCACTTAACTCTGTTTGCTTCAGTTTCCTCATTTATAAAATGAAAATAATAATAGCATCTACTTCCCAGCAATGTTGGGAGGATCGAATGAAGTCATAATTGTAAAGTGCTTAGCACAGTGCCCGGCACATAGTTATCACTAAAAAAATATTAGTTATTGGGGCGGCTAGGTGGCGCAGTGAGTAGAGCGTCGGCCCTGGAGTCAGAAGGACCTGAGTTCAGATCCGGCCTCAGACACTTAACGCACACAAACAAAAACCTAGCCATGTGACCTTGGGCAAGTTACTTAATCCCAATGGCCCTCAAAAAAATATATATATTAGTTATTATTGTTGCTATTATTAAGTACACGACAAGTTATTGGGTTCTAGCACAGCAATTCACTTATTCAGAATAGCTGAAAACATTTGCTATAGGGAAATAGAAGTCTCAGGCCAGAGAGCTTACTATGAAGCCTCAAGTTGGAACTCCAAATATGGTTATTTATGAAAAAGAATTGTAGCCATGTCTCAGATCTACATATAGAACACTGAAATGAGGTCCCTTGGTTGTTGTATGATAGTGATGGGTATTGATCAGAGCGGGGCTGGGGGAAGATACAGGAGAGAGCAGATTGGGAGAGGGGGTATACAGTGGGATCGCTGTTTGGGGATGGTAGGTAGGGGAAAGATGGGGAAAAATTTGTAACTCAAAATCTTGTGGAAATGAATGATGTAAACTACAAATAAACATAAAAATAATAATAATAATGGGTATTGATGAAGAACAAGACCTTTGGGTTTATAAATGAATTTTGTTGGCTACTCCTATGGATTTCAAGCCCCTGTTGCAAAAGCCAGAGTGATTCAACCAACTTTCCCCACAAGAAATTGACAAAGAAATTTGACTGGACATTTTAATAAACAGTAAAGACAACAAACATCATAACCATCTACTATTTACAAAGTTTTACATATGTTATCTCACATACTCAGCTTCTGAGTCTCAAAACCCAATGAGGTAAGTGCAATTATAATCCTCATTTTTTACAGTTAAGGAAAGTGAAACTCAGAATGTCTAAACTACCTGCCCAGAGTCAAAAACCACCAAGTGTCAGAGGTAGGATTTGAACCCTGGTCTTTCTGTCTCCAATCCAGTACCCCATGTTGGCTCACTAAAATATACCTCTCAAAGTCCTTGACACTGATGTATTTGCACATAGGACAAGTCAAAACTTATTCCTCCCAAGACATCTTTTCTCCTTGACATTCTCCTCCCTAGCCACCTGATCAGCCCTCTCCCATATTAATCTCTTTAATTTCCCACTTTTAAGAATTAGTTATTATTAAAATCCATCAAATTGAAGCTATTATTTTCAGCAAATACTAAAGCATGGTGTTGTTGGGAACCTTTAGAAATTCTCTATTTATCTTTAAAGAGACAGACAGACAGACAGAGAACCATAGAGAGACAGAGAGAACCATAGAGAGAGAGAACTTCAGAGTTGTACTGGTAAGTGTTTAATAACTAGAGGGGGAGAGGGTGGAGTTCACATACTACATGATTAAATTTAATCTGCATTATTAAAGTTTTCTCCGCCATTTTCTTAGGACTAGATAATCAACAAAATAATAAATCAAGCTCTGAATTGGTGTTAAACAATTTCCAAAATATAAATATTCACATAGCAAATTTAAAAATTGACTCTCATAAGTCCAACATACCAGTTAGTTAGATAGATAGATAGATAGTGGAAGATAGATAGATAAATGGATGTATAGATAGATGGATGGATCGATGGATATGAATTATAGAAAGGGATAATAGATAAGAGATGTATGATAGATATAGATAGATGATAGAGAAAGAGAAAGGGGGAGAGAGACAGAAGAGACAGAGACAGAATTTGTTCATTTATTGTAATTTATTATATATATATACAATTAATTATAAACATAAATTATTATAATTTATTATAACATAGGATGCTCTGGCTCTGGCTCTCATTGCCTGAACTCTATTTTGCCACCCCCCCCCCACCAGATTCTCCCATACTCTTAAAGGGATTGGGGGTGTCTAAACTTTCTGCCATTGCCTACAGATCCCAATGATGTTGTTCTTTCAGTTGTAGGGGAGTGTTTCCTGCACACCAGTTCCATTTAGCTACTAAAAGTCAGATTAGCTTTTACAAAAATATTTACTTCAAAAGATATAATCACAAATATACACATTTGCTCTTTGACCCCGTGGGAAGCATAATCTCCACCCCCTTACACTTCCTCAAGTCCCAAGCGCTCTGCATTCTCAGGACTTCCATTCTGGGTTGACTGCTTGCACCATCCTGCATTAGCTTCTAGATCCAAGGTGACCATGGCTCAAGTTCCCCAGTCCCTTCAAGATCACTTCTGGCACCTGAAATTGAGGAGGACAGACAATATAGAACAGAAACAAATACCCCTGGGTCCATTTCTTGAAGCCAAGGTAAATGCTGATTCAGTTCATGGTTCACTTCATGGCGCCTGTGCTGTAGGTGAACTGTGGTCTTCACTCTCTGGATCCAGCAAATAAAAATGGCCAGAATATATAACAAAAGACAGAGAGTGGTGAAAAAGAGGTGCCAGCTCAGACTGGCCAGTTTCAAGGACGCAGGCAGTCAAGGAAAGGAGGCATGGCAGGGGACCAAGAGGCATCCATGGTAGACAATCTAGGCATGCCAGATACACACCAGTTACAGATGCTTACAAGTACCATGTGTCAGCCACTGGAGATACAGAAAAGTAAGAAAACAAGATAGTCTCTACTCTTAAGAAGTTTATATTCTAATGCTGTTAAGTAATTTTTTACTTTGTGACCCTTTGGGGGGTTTTATTGGCAAAGATAACAGGATGGTTTGCCATTTCTGGTTCCAACTCATTTTACAGATGAAAAACTGAAAGAAACAGGGTTAAGTGAGTTGCCCAGGGTCACACAGCTAGTCTTCGAGGCCAAATTTGAACTCATGAAGATGATTCCAAACCCAAAGCACTATCCAACTGCACCACCGAACTTCCCTTTACATTCTAATAGGAGAAGGAAAAACATGAAGAAAAGGAGAAAGGGGGTGGAGGTAGGGGAAGGGGAGGAGCAAGACCAAGGTGTGTAGAGTGGTGAGAAAGTGAAGTGAGAAGGCCTGGACTCCTCGAAATAAAGAGATTCCAAGCTGGGACTGACCAGTCAATGAATGGGCCTCCAGGTATGGGCGGAGTGGCTATTTAGGGAAATAAATTTAAAAATGGTTGAAATCCTTGTCATGAAGACTTATCTTGAAAGAAGATCTGCTCCTTAAAATATGTGCTTAGGGGGCGGCTAGGTGGCGCAGTGAGTAGAGCATCGGCCCTGGAGTCAGAAGGACCCGAGTTCAGATCTGACCTCAGACACTTAATGCACACACAAACAAAAACCTGGCCATGTGACCTTGGGCAAGTTACTTAACCCCAACTGCCCTCAAAAAAAAAAAATATGTGCTTAGAATTGCTTTTTAAATCACCCTGATATAATTTTGGTAGTTACTGAAAGATAATATTTTCACAGTCACCTTCATTTCATACCCTAACCTGTCCTAACCTGCAACCTCTCCATCCTCTCAATTTTCACCAGATTTCACTGACCCAAAAGTGCTCCAGTGTGAAAGCATACTTGTTTAAAATGGCTTCCTTTTAAAAGATGGAAGAATTTCCCAAGAGAAAGATTGTTATACAGCAAAAGAGAGTACTGAGGTAGTAGGCTGTGTGATCTCCTTCCCTAGTGGATTTTTTAATGAGATTTATTCTTTTCAGAATGGACTGAAGTCACTATGTTTCTGGCTTGAGGGCTATGACCATTCAGAGTCCTTTATCAGCACTCTTTTTCTCTTACTAGAAACTAAACAAATTACATAATCTTATGTGGCATGCATGATTATGGTGGGGAACAGACTGGATTTCCCAGAATACCTGGGGCCCAGAGAGCAGGTGCTCAAGGGAAGATTTCCCAGGATTCTACTTCCCATGACACCATGTGCTTCTGGTACTGGATGATTATGCCATGAAGCGACAGCCGTAGGAAGAATCTGGAAAAAAAAAAAAAGAATCTGGTGTTATGGTGTCTGAAAGAAGCAATAGAAACTACAACTAGCAGTGTCCAGAAGCCCAGAACTCCCACATGTTCCTGAGATCTCATGGAGCAAGGGAAAAAGGAAGTTAAAGATAAACAAATAAGCCATAGTAGTATAATATCAGCAGACACCATTTTAGAACAGTAACATCAGTAATGTTCTATATATTTCATTCCATTTCCAGAGTGAGAGAGAGCTTTCCCCATTTCATAGGTATATACTTGACAGAAAAAAAAAAAGTTTTTTTTTACCAAGACATACAGAAGAAATCTGGGAAGTTATATTCATTTAGGAATGACTGCTGAGGTGTGCATTTCTATTTTCTTACTTTGCAATTCTGTCCTGATTAAATATTTAAATATTAAATATTTTATAATTCCAATATATAGTTCTACCCTGGTCTGTTAATAAGGTAAAAATCAAATTTAGATGACCTTTAGAAGTTCCCAAGAAAATAGGTTGAGGTTTAAATCAGATGAGGAAAATTATAATCTTTCAAAATACTACCATATTAAACCCTAATCCATGTGAATCTAGCATTGAGTAGAAAATGGGTCATACTTGTATAGCCTTGCCTCAGGTCTGTGGGGCAGACTTATAAAGTAAGTCCTACATTCATAGTAATTCTGCACTTAGGAGTCTGGTTATGAAACGCCTTGTGTTTATGCCCCCAATTAGAAAGCAAAACTCTCTAGCAATGAGTTGGGATTTAAGCTCCCGACCCTGTACTGGTAAAGATCCCTCTCTCCTCTGTGGCTTCCACTGTTCCCTCATACCACAAAACAAGGGACACCAGGCAATAAAAGCCACAAGTATTTATGAGACATAATACCAAATCTAGCAAATGTATTCTTTAACAGAATACATTTTTTAAAACAGAATTAAATGGGAGTAAATCCAGGTTGGAATAAGGCCTGGCCCTTTATTTCTCTCTTGTTTATTTCTCTCAGCCCTCCTGCTACCCTGGCAAGACCTATGATAAAACATACGGTCATATACTACCAACCTTGTCCATTTGGAAGCCATCTTTCATGGAATTTCAGGTGTGGCAGACCCCAGGTGCTATGATCATGTTGCTACCATGGTCCGATGACCACCTCTCCCTTCTTCCCTCTTTGTTCTCTTCTAGAGACCCAAAAGACTGTTCATGAAACCCCACGCATAACACGCCACCACCCAGGGATGATCTCAAGCTAAGTTTCCTTTCTTTCCAAACTGGAAAGAACTACAAATCCCAGAGATTTTTGTGACCATCAAACCCATTGCCAAGGATAATTACACTTGTATTTAATGAAGCTAATGTCTTGGATTTTTTATTAGAAAATTATCCCTGAAGACTGTGAAGTTCATAACAAAAGAATATAGTACCACGTGCCATCCCTATCAAGCACCAAATCCCTCCTCCAGGGAATATTTCATAGAGGTAAAATATGATTAAAATGTCTATCACAGAATCTCAGCTGGGAAGAGAAGATGCAATGGAGGGCACACTTTACCATGTAGCAGCCTCAGTCCTGTAGCTATGGAAGGCAGGGTGAGGTGGATGCCCTGACTCTGTAGAAGATTGCTTTTCTTTGTTTTAGCACCAAGTGGTTGTACCACCTCTTTCTCCTTCTGCCCACTACCTGTACAAGATTGAGGTTCAGAGGCAGAAGGGCTAGTCCAGGTTGGTCATTGCTTTATGATAGTACTGATCAGTCACAAGCCATTTAACAATTTAACACAAGGGGTCCTGCTGACCCCACCAGAAACTAGCGCATTTCTAGTTGAATGTTTTCTACATGTCCTTCCTTGACACTTTTAGGGCCATGGAGATCTCTCAGCAGCAGCTGAAGAAAACCAGTTCTTCCACTTGAAGGAGCTGAGACTCCTGCCTAATGAAAAAGATATAGGTTTATAGGTCTATAGTCAGCCCCACAGATAATTGTAAAGGGCCACTCTTATCACTTCCTTTTCTTGGATGGCTTGGTTAGGAACCCAACTTCCTGTTTACTCTGACCTGTGAGACATTCCCTCATCATGGACTGACTGCAGATGGACTGACCCACAAAGACTCTAGGAAATCCTGGCAAAATTACGAAAAATCTTTCACAAGCAAGGAATATGGGGCCAAGCACCAGCAATGACACTATTCACATTAACTGAGTGTGCATATTACGTTGGGATTAGGAGTAAATAATCATTGAGAAATTATTTTTGTACCAAAGTCACACAAAGAATTCATCAATAAACAAGTCTTTTAAGGGACTCTGCTGCAACGACTCCTTCGATGAAGTCAGTGCTTGGAAATGATAGAATATGACTCAGTAGCAGAGAGTGCATCACGACCCAAACAGACAGAGTAACCCTGCTTTGGGGACCACTTCCCACGTTTGAAAGAATACTTCATTCCCAGTCAAAAGGTCAGTTCTATTGATGACTCAGGGCCTTTTCCCTTACAATTCTTATCTTATTCCAGTTTTGTGTGGAAGAAAATGGCCCAGTGGATGGCAGCAGAACATAGCGATTCAGAGTGATGGAGATAGGAAGACCTGGGTTTGAATCTCATGTCAGATGCTTACTAGCTGTGTGACCCTTATTAAGTCACCACCAACCCACTCTGGCCCTCAGTTTCCTTATCAGTATACTTCCCAGGATCAGCTAGATGGTCTTTGAGGCCCCTTCCCTCTCTAGCTCTATGAACCTGGATAGCTCAGCTCCCCACTGTCTTTCCTGTTTACTCCAACTCACAGATCTCCCCCTCTCTGAATTCAGAGCAGTCATTGTTTGTGTCACCCATTTGTCCCTTAAATTCACACAGCTATGGGATAACTATTATTTTGCTATCCACTTACTTAATAATAAGAATAGCTACCACTTATTTAACATTTATTATGTGCCAGGAACTGAGCTGAGCCCTTCCCAGTTACGATCTTACTTGACGTTCACAACAACCCTGAGAGGTAAGTGCTAACATTATGTTTATCCTACAGATGAAAAAATTGAGACAAACAGAGATTAAACGATTTGGCAAGAGTCGTGCAGCCAGAAAGTGTACAAAACCAGATTATTGAAGCATTGGGCATATATACATTATCTCTCAGGCTAGACTAGAACCTTCCTGAGGCCAGTACCTTTTCTTAGAGATAGAGGTATTCCTAACTGTACTAAGCACACTTTGGGACAAGAGCAGAAATTATATAAATATTTGTTAAATGAAATAAATGAGTTGAAAACGCTTTACAAATTTCTTGCAAATACACAGGTCAGGCAATCTTACTAGATCATCATCATCATCATCAGCTTGGTATGAGATGTCTCTAAAAGAAGCAGATTTCAGAACTGGTCCTTGGTGAAAATCATGGTGTAAGCCAAAAGACTGAAAGAATTAACAGTTCTGTTTGAACAAACAGTGACATCCAATTAGACCCAAACCTTTACTGCTGAAAGCCTTCCATGGAATTTTACATCATGTCCATTTGTGTTCCTGTGCACAGCAAAGAGGTCAAATCAGCCAATATTTAGAGAAATTAATTCAGACTCTTCACTGGAAGGCCAAATACTGAAGCTGAAGCTGAAATACTTCGGCCACATAATGATGCTGGGAAACATTGAAAGCAAAAGAAGAAGGGGATGACAAAGGATGAGATGGACAGATAGTTTCATGGAAGTAACAAACATGAGTTTGGACAGACTTTGAGAAATAGTGGAGGATATTTAGTGATTTTATGTTTTCCCAATTACATAGGACAATTTTTAACATTTGGTTTTAAAATTTGAAGTTCCAAATTCTATCCATTCCACCTTCCCCACTCCCATCATGGAGAAGACAAGCAATTTGATAGAGATTATACATGCGTAGTCATACAAAACGTATTTCCATATTAGTGAGATTATAAAAGAAAACAGACAAAAAAAAACTCAAGAAAAAAAAGTTTTAAAAGTATGCTTTGGCTTGTATTCAGACACCATCAGTTCTTTCCTGGGTATGGACAGCATTTTTCATCATGAATCCTTTGGAATTTTCTTGGATGTATTTCTCAGAATAGCTAAGTCATTCACAGTTGATCATCATTCAATATTGCAGTTACTGTGTACAGTGTCTCCTGGTTCTGCTCACTTCACTTCACATCAGTTCATGTAAGTCTTTCCAGTTTTTTCTGAAAGTATTATGCTCATCATTTCTTATAGCACAACAGTACTCTATCACAATTGTATACCACATCTTGTTCAGTCATTCCCCAATTGATGCGCACCCCCTCAATTTCCAATCTTTGCCACTAGAGAAAAGCTACTATAAATATATTTGTACCTACAGGTCCTTTTCCTTTTTGGCTTTCTTTTTTTATGTCTTTGGGCATATAAATCTAGTAGTGATATTTCTAGGTCAATTGTTGTTGGTTGTTCATCTTTCTCAAAGAGGACCAATGACATCATGAGGGTGATGTCTTGACTTGCAAATGAATTGGATTTAAGTCAGTCAGGGCTGTGCAAAGTCATCATCAGCCTCACTCTCTCCTCCAGAGTCATCTGAGTCCAGTGGCAAGACATTGATCATGACAACTAGAGATGACCCCAGATGCAGTGGAAAACCATGACCTTTTTAAGTTAAGGTCCTTTCCAGGTCTCAGTTTGTCTGAGGCAATACCCATTCAGTAATTTAAAGCTAGGTCAAAGGGTATGCATTATTTTATAGCCCTTTAACCATAGCTCCAAATTATTTTACAAAATGATTGAATCAGTTCTCAACTCCACCAACAATTCATTAAGGTCTCAATTTTCCAACACTCCCTCCAACGTTTGTCATTTTCCTTTTCTCTCCTATTAGCCAAACTAATAGGCATGAGGTAGTATCTCAGAATTGTTTTAATTTATATTTTTCCAATCAATACTGATTTGGAGCATTTCTTCATATGACTAGAGATAGTTTTGACTACTTCATTTGAAAACACTTCATATCTTTTGATCATTTATCAATGGGGAATGGCTCTTATTTTTATAAATTTTATTCAGTTCCCTATGTATTTGAGAAGAGGCCTTTATCAGAGAACTTTTAACTTCAATTTTTTTACAATATTCCTAACCATATTTTTCTCTATCCTATTCCCTACCCCATTTATTCTACTCTCTCTCTATCTCTTCACCCCATTCCTTCTCAAAACTATTTTGCTTCTGACTACCACTTCCCCAATCCACTTTCCCTTCTATCACCTCCCCCCATTCTCTTATTCCCTTCCTTTTCTACTTTCCTGTAGGGTAAGATAGGTTTCTATACCCAGATGAATATGTATGTTATTCCCTCTTTGAGCCAATTCCAAAGAGAGTAAGGTTCACTTGCTCCACCCCCACCTCCCCCATCTTCCCTTCCACTGTAAAAGCTTTTTCTTGCCTCTTTTATGTAAAATAATTTGCCCCATTCTATTTCTCCTTTTCCCTTTCTCCTAGTGCATTCCTCTTTTTCATCTTTTAATTTTATTTTTAGATATTATTCCTTCATATTCAACTCACATTTTTGTTCTCTTCCATAAACACCTTTTCTAACTGCCCTAATAATTTAAAAGTTCTTATGAATTACAAGGATCATCTTTCCATGTACAAGTGTAAACAGCTTATTAAATCTTATTAAGTCCTTTATGATTTCCCTTTCCTGTTTACCTTTTTATGCTTTTCTTGAAGTCTTGTATTTGAAAGTCAAACTTCCTACTCTGCTTTAGTCTTTTCATCAAAGATGTTTGAAATTTCCATCCAGGTAGAACAGGCACAATATCAATGTTTTCCTCTGAAGGATTATACTCAGTTTTGCTGGGTAGGTGATTATTGGTTATAATCCTAGCTCCTTTGCCCTCCAGAATATCATATTCCAAAAGCTCCCATCCTTTAATGTAGAAGCTGCTAAATCTTCTGTTATCCTGACTGTGGCTCCATGATACTTGAATTGTTTCTTTCTGGTTGCTTATAATAGTTTCTCCTTGACCTGGGAGCTCTGGAATTTGGCTATAATATTCCTGGGAGTTTTCATTTTGGGATCTCTTTCAGGAGGTGATCAGTGGATTTTTTCTATTTCTATTTTGCCATCTAGTTCCAGAACATCAGAACAATTTTCCTTGATAATTTCTAGAAATATTATTTCTAGGCTCTTTTTCTTATCATGACTTTTAGGTAGCCCAATAATTTTTAAATTATTTCTTGGGGATCTATTTTCTAAGTCAGTTGTTTTTCCAGTGAGGTATTTCACATTGTCTTATTTTTTTCATTCTTTTGGTTTTGTTTTATTATTTCTTGACAGAAGAAGAAATTTGTCATTGATGCTCTTGGCACAAGACCATCCAGCCTGGTATGTCTGATTGTAGCTGATCAGACCAATATGAGCTCTAATGCTAAAGACAGTTAATACAAAAAAAGTTCTCCTAAAAACCTGTTTCACTCCTTCCCACAAATACACACAGCATCCATGGGAGCAGTGAGCTTAAACTTAGACCATAATAGTAGTGAAATACATGTGTATCTTTGCCAAGAAAACCTCAAAAGAGGTCACAACAAGTCAGACACCACTGAAACTACTGAACAACAGCAGCAGAGAGGGCTGAGGACATAGGGCACAGGCAAGAACAGTAGACCTAGGTGGGACAGGCATTATAGGAGGAAGGAGCTCCTAGGGAGTCAAGTCTTGGACACTGAGTACTTTAGGGAGGGCTACCAAAAGGAGAAGTGGACAATGACCCATATCAAAGCATCATCTATAGCATTATTTGCCCTGGGACCAAATATCATTAATAACTCACAATTCCTTCTTGACTATAATTTTGACCTAAGTCAAACTGAGCTAAATCCCAGGAGTGCTTGCACTGGTCTAGCCAGTGTGCCAGGTATGGAATCTGGGAGAGATAGGGGGTTTGCCATTCATTTCTTTCTTCTGGACTGAATCTGTCAGCCTGTGGGGCCTCCCACAGACATAGCCTATGGCATGTTCCACCAGTCAGGCTGGCAGTTATTTTTTCAATCTTTTCTCCAAATTATGACAGTATTGGGTTGTCAAAAGTGCTGTGGTGCTTAAGCTGATCCTTAGAGAAAGGATCAGCTCCTTTTGAAAGTAAATTCAATAAAATCTTTGGCCTTCACCATTTTGTTAAATAGGAAAATGCTATGGGACAGCTAGGTGGTGCAGAGGATAGTGTGCTGAACCTGGAGTCAGGAGGACCTGAGTTCAAATATGACCCCGGGCAAGTAACTTAACCCTATCCGTTTCCCCAAATGGGGGGGGGGGAGGAGGATGATAGAAGATGCAGAAAATTTTCAAGTGAAAGCCTGGATTCAGGTCCTATTTCTACAGCAATAACAATATTTCCTTGAGTACTTTAGGGCAATTTGAGTAACAGTAAGTCAACAAAACTTTATTAATGGCCCTCTATTTGCCAGGTCTTGTGCTAAGCACTGAAGATGCAGATTTTCCCTGATCTCAAGAAGCTCACAGTCTAATGGAGCCAGCAAGATGCAAACTACATTGAAGTCAGCTGTAGAGCACTGGGCCTGGAGTCTCGAAGACCTGAGTTCATATCTGTTCTCAGACACTTACTAGACATGTGACCCTGGACAAGTCACTTAACTTCTCTGCCTTAGTTTCCCCAACTCTAAAATGAGCATAATAGTAGTGCCTATTCCACAGAGTTGTTGTAAAGATGAAATAATGGCACATAGTGGTTGCTATATAAATGCTCCTTCCCTTCCCCTTTCCCTTTGTGTAAATGAGATATCTATGGGGTAAGTCAGAGCTAATCTTCAGAAAGTACTTTGACCATCCCTATTTAACAGAAGAAGAAGTGAGATGACATCTTTGGTCATGATCGTCTGTAACAAGGATCTGACCCCAGCTCCCCCTGACTCCGGGTTATGGACTTATTCCTCAGACACACAATACACTAATTGCCTCCAGTGATGAAAGGCCCTGCTTCAGAAACTGAGCATGCAAAGGTGAAAAATAACCCTGCTGTTAACTTACAGACTTAGAACCAGAGGATGTCCTTGAGGGTCATCCAGTCCAACATCCACATTTTTCAGGGGTGGAAACTGAGCCCTGAGGAGGTGGAATGACTTGCCCAAGGTCATATAACAAGTATCTGGGGCAGGATTTGAACCCAGATCTTCCTGATGTAAGGCCCAGTACCCTAACCACTGCACCACACTGTCTCTTCTTACCTTGAAGATGCACATGGTTTTATAAAGAGAGCCGATGCATGCACAAATAAATATGAAAAAAGACATAGACATAAATAAAGATGCTATAAATGGGGCAGCTAGGTGGCACAGTGAATAGAGCACTGGCCCTGGAGTCAGGAGGACCTGAGTTCAAATCTAGCCTCAGACACTTGACACACTTACAAGTCATGTGATTTGGGGCAAGTCACTTAACCTCAATTGCCCTCCAAAAAGCAAAAAAATAATATGCTATAAAGAGACATCCTAGAAAGGGCACTGGAATCGAAAGGCAAACTAGGATAGGCTCCTGGAAGAGCTAGGTGTTATGAGATCGATTGAATGAATGAGCATTTATTAAGTGTTTACTGTGTACAACGTGCTCTGCTAAGGGATGGGATACAAATAGAAAAGCAAGACAGCCGTTGCTTTCATGGAGTTCACATTCTGATGAGGGAGAAACACGTATAAAGGGACACAGAAGAGTTACCACCAAGAGACTAGGTCTCTGATCTTGGGCAAGTCAACGAATATCTCCAAGCCTCAGTTTTCTCCCATGGAAAACAACCATAAAGATTACTTCCTTTCACAAAGTCATTGTGAGAATCAAATAATTATAACAATGATCGTAATAGCTAACATTCATATATGCCAGATACTGTGCTAAGTGCTTCATTACTATGATCCCATTTATCTTCACAACAACCCTGAGAGGAAGGTGTTATGACAATTTCCATTTTACATTTGAGGAAACTGAGGCAAATAGAGGTTAAGTGACTTGCCCAGGGTCACACAGCTAGTAAGTGTCTGAGGTCAGATTTGAACTCAGGTCTCCCTGATTCCAGACCCAATGCTCAGTACACGGGACCACCCCGCTGCCCCAAAGCACTTTGTAAACTGTAACACTATAAATTCAAGAAGTTTGGGGGGGGGGTGGATTTACAGAAGTCCAACTTAACAATAGCTACAGTACAATGCTAATTAATGTCCGTAAGAATAACCCAGAAACACTTGAAGATCCTGAAGGATCTTTTGAAACTGCCTCCACTCCCCTCCCCTCCCCCACCACCACCCACAAAGATTCAATTGTTTTAGAGGCAGTTTTAATATTAGAAATTTTTATTTTTTTTATTTGGGTACAAATCTGTGACTTTCTACATACAGAGAATTCCTAGTGAGGAAATTCCATTTAACGATACACATCAAACCCTCTGCTGTAACTTCATATCTCAGAGAACTGTCTAAAGCGTGAAGAAGCTAAGTGTAACCCACAGTCCCACAGCCAGTATGTGCCAGGCTTAGGAAGACCTGGGTTTGAATCCCATGTCAGATGCTTACTAGCTGTGTGATCCTTGGCAAGTCATCGACACACTCTGGGCCTCAGTTTCCTTATCAGTACAATTTAGGAAATGGACTAGATAGTTTCTGAGGTCCCTGCCCACTCTAGCCCTTTGAGCCTCTGATAGCAGGGGGGCTCCACTGAGCCTTTCCTGCTCACTCCAACACAGAGATATCCCCCTCTGAATTCAGAATATTCATTGTCTGTTACCTGTTTGTCCCTAAAATTCATACTATCCTGGGACAGCTACTACCTTTCTATTTGTTTACACAACAAAAACAGTGATAATTAGAGCTCACATTTATGTAACAATACTAAGTGCTTTACAATTATGACCTCATTTGATCTGCACAACAACCCTGGAAGGTAGGCGCTGTTTTATCCTCATTTGACAGATGAGGAAACTGAGACAGATTTTCTTAATAGTCACATAGCTTGTATGTGTCTGATTCCTTGACCAGTCTTATTTCCACTACACTACACTGACTTTGGGCAGCTACATAGTATAATGGATAGAATGCTAGACCTAAAATCAGGAAGACATTCATGACTTCAAATCTGATCTCTAACACTTAGTAGATGTGTGACCCTGGGCAAGTCACTTAGCTCTGTTTGCCTTAGTTCTTCATCTATAAAATGAACTGGAGAAGGAAATGGCAAACCACTCCAGTATCTTTGCCAAGAAAACCCTAAATGGGGTTATAAGGAGTTGGAAATGTCTGAGCAATGACAGCTGACTTTATATTTTATTTTTTCTAATTTTTTAAAATCATCACATGGACTAAAGGTATATACTTTTTGAAG
Organism: Gymnobelideus leadbeateri; assembly: GCA_011680675.1. Lineage (NCBI taxonomy): Eukaryota > Metazoa > Chordata > Mammalia > Diprotodontia > Petauridae > Gymnobelideus > Gymnobelideus leadbeateri. The sequence continues at coordinate 38,574 of WOXC01001383.1, read as the reverse complement.
GAGAAATTTCACTACTAGATAGATATATATATATATATATATATATATATATATATATATACCCCAAGGAGATCAACAATAAAAAGAAAGGTCTCATATACACTCATGGATTTATAAGAGAATTGGAAACAAGTAGATGCCTATTGATGGAGCAATCATTAAATTAAGCTGTGGCATATGAATGGAATAGGATATGATGAATATAGGGAATTGTGGGAAGACATATGAACTGATGCAAAATGAAGCATCCAGAAGCAGAAAGAAAGGATCCACAATGACTATAATGTGAACGATAAGAACGGCCTCAAAACTGGGCAGGAGGAAATAAATGATCCGAGCCCTGAAAAGAGCCAAGAGTCTGGAAGTGTGGAGAGAAGAAAGAAGTCTATTCCAGAAATGGAGGACAGCTTGTGCCGTCTATTGCTGGAACTACAAGTAAGACGGTGTGCCTGACACACACAATAGTTACGGCTTATTAAATGCTTGGCAATGGAGTGTAAGAACCAAGAACTGGCTGTAGGAAAACAGCTCCAAGCCCCTCTCCCATCCCTCATTACTACTGAACAAGAGCTTGGCCTGGGAGTCTAGGAGCAAGCCCAGAAGAGTAAGAGGATCAAAAGAAAACTGTTGGCTAATTTGTCCCTAATGACCTAAAATACACTTTTGTTGGGCTTTGCTGAACTCTCCTACCCCAAAGCAACTGAGGAGGGGCTGTGAACAACTCTTTAGCATATAGAGAACCCATTTCTAAAACTGTCTGCATTTTCTGGGAAGGAAGAAGCATTTGTGCAAAATATATAAGTTCTAGTTAAGATCACTAAAGTCAAAAAACAAAAAACAAAAAGTCTAATGACATATTGAGGCCTCTTAGGGCCTAATTGGTATGAAGTGCTAAACTATCATTTCAGGGGCCCTGATGTTCTTGCACCACACAATCATTTCCAGCTGAGCTGACATCACATTCCCCCCCCCCCCCACCCCGGGTAGTCTCCATCTCTTGTACCCCACTTGAAATTAGGAGACTGCACCTGCATCTGGAGCTCCTTAAACAGCGCCTCTGCTGCTCAGCAAAGCACTAAAAAACGTCAGCAGGGGAGGGGCTGATATTATAGTCTTCTCTCACTTCGGGGACCAACCCTGCTATCTACAGGGTGGGAACCAGAAGCCTGCCATTAGCCAACATTATTATAAGCCCAGCATGGCCCATCACTTTAAACAGAAATGCCTTTGGAAGAGATGGTGCCCTGACCTGATCTTTGCAAGGAGAGCTGCAGAAGGGTCACAGTCACCATGGGTATTCCAGACCAATGTGACTGTACCTCCATAAGGCAAGCAGTCATCACTCTCTCTCTCTCTGGGTCATAGAAATGGAAATGATGTCACAAATACAATGGATCCTACCCTTTGGGATCATTTTGGGGGGAAGGAAAGAAGGAAGGAAGAGAAGGATGGAGGGAGGGAGGGAAAGAAGAGAGGAGGGAGGGAGGGATTCTATTAATTGACTGATTTTGTTAAAAGAAGGTCTTTGGCTAAAAAATAAAATAAAGCCTTAAGAGAGTAGTGTAATCCCATATTCCTGGGAACTTGAAAGGGTATCCTGTGGAAGAAGGATCCCCTTGTTCTACTTGGCCCCAGAGGGACCATACTGGGAAAGTTTGGAGGTTACAGAAGAGTAGATTTAGACTTAATATTTGACAAAGCTTCCTAATGATGACACCTATCCCAAAGCGAAGGGGCTGTTCTAGAGGTAATGCATACCCCCTTACTAAATTTATTCAAGAAAGATGGGTAACCCCATTATAAGCTATTTTTAGAGATCTTTTAATAGTTTGAGTAGGACTAAATGACCTCAGCTTCCTTCCATCTCTGAGACTCAATGATTTTGAATGAAGTGGAGATTGCTTGTAAATGTGATGTTTCCTGAAGCTTTTCTGTCTTGAAGTCTGCAAGAAAAGAACCTCGAAATACCCTGGTCCCTGACCCAAGCCCTCCAAGAGACAATCTTTACATAACAGTAGCCTTAATACCCGTAGTTCACTTTCTTCACCCAGGGATAATTGCTACCAGAGACTTCAAAATCTCTGTAAAATACCATATTTCCTCACCTGCTTCTATATGTACAAGTCATAGAATTCTTCCGGGTTCCTACTAATTCAAGGCAAATCCTGCTCCATTAGTTGGTCCCTCAAGAATATGACTTTGGATGAAACAAGCCTTCATGGGAAGTTACACGCTACCATGTCATAAATGGAAGGCACATTGCTAGGAACCCAAATTCACACTATGAAAATTTACATTTGTTACTTAACAAAGTCCCAAGACTAAAGCAAGATTGGGCTGGGAGGAGTCTGCTCAGATCATTAATAGTGCAAGCAGGCCCGGATTGCCAAAATTCTGCTTTGGTTGGGGCTGTCTGGATGATGCTACAAACGCCATTGCAATTTTGGTCAGGTTTTCAAGTGTCCTGATGCTGAGGCATTTTTCTAATGCTGCTGTGAAAGGGAAGAAGGAAGGGAGGGAGGGAATAAGCATGCATTTACCACTTACTATGTCTCAGGCTCTGTGCAAAGCACTGGGGAGACAAATATAAGCAAAAACAAAGGCAGTCCCTGACCTCAAGGAGCTTACATTCTAATGGAGGAAGTCAGCACAGAGAAGGGGGCTAATGAGTGATTAGGAAGAAGGAAGGCAAAGGGGAATAGTTTTGACACCCACAAAATCAGGAACAGAGCCAGAGAGAGAATGAAGGCCAGCTTGCCTGGATGTTACCACAAAATGGAGGCACCAAGATAAAATCTCTAATGGAAGAAAGGAGAGAGGTGTCTCATGGAACAATATAATTCTCAGTGCTCCGGTTGCTGATCTATATTTGTGGAGGGAGTTTCCACAGCTCAGAATTCCCTATGCTGATGAAATTACAGAGGAAGGAAGGAAGGAAGGAAGGAAGGAAGGAAGGAAGGAAGGAAGGAAGGAAGGAAGGAAGGAAGGGAGGAAGGAAGGGAGGAAAGAAGGGAGGGAGGGATGAAGAGAGGAAGGGAGGAAGGGAGGAAGGAAGGAAAGGAAGAAGGAAGGTCCTGCCTCTTCAACCAGTCTATGCTTTTGGTTTCTTTGTATTCCCAATACTGAGCATGAGGCTCTATATATTTATAGTAAGTAAGCCCAATGATGCTGATGATTGATGATGATAATTATGATTATAATAATATGTTGATGATGGCGTTGAAGAAAAAGAGTGTTTTGAGTTTCTGTCATCCCCTAACTCTTGCATAGTCAATATTGTTTCTGAAACAATGAGAGTCTCTTTCATCTTTCTAGGGCATCCTCCCTACCTTCTGTCCTCCCTAACTGAAGATTGAGAGTATGCATTCAGACAGTGTAGAACCTGGGCTTTTTCAAACTTCCCTTTAGAAAATTTTAAAGGAGCTTTAAAACTTAATTTACCAATTTATAAAATGGATCCTTTGATACAACATAAGTGGAGGTTGAAGATTAATGAAGAGTTCATAAAATGCTTTAATATCCTCAGATAAAAGATGCCATGGTACTAAGAAATATTGTTTTTCTGCAGCTGTTGCCTCAGTGTTGATGTATTTTATGAGAAAATAAATAGATCGTGTTGAATCTGCATACTTGACTGACCCCATTGTAGTCTCCCTCACCCTCCAACCCTTCATTCATTGTCCAAAAACTCTCTAGCAGATGTCCAGTGAGGCTTAAGCACCTACCCAGACTGTGCCTCAACTCATCCAACTCTCTCCCCACCATAGGCACGTATAAATAAGCATCAAAAATAAACCTAGAGAGAGGCAGAAGGGCTATTTTGAAGATAAATTAGGCATGAATTTTTAATCCATGCTCCTAGCCCTAGAGGCTGAAACTGCCTACACCTCAACAGAAATAATTCAGAAGGCAAATGATCATCTTAAATAAAATTTAAAATCCCATTCATGGAATCAAATAGACTCTATACACTCCCAGTGATCACTGCCACCAACTGCATCTATTCCATGGCACAAGGGAGGCTGGAACATTTTCTGAGCTAGTAAAAAATTAAAGCAAATCTGAATTTTTAACCTAATATTTTCTTCCAACAAATTCAAGTTCCCAATTTTTTGCACTGACAGAAAATGATGGCATTGACCCAGTGCTTCACAGAGCTACACTGGCCCCCTCTTAAGGCTTGCTTACCTCATCCAAGTTGCTTCCCCTCCCTGTTATCTTTCTTTTGGCAAAATGAAAATTCGTAGCCTTCCAGAGGTAACAGTGGGCAAAAATCCTTTTATTTTTTTTTTTTTTGCAAAGTGCTTCCCTAGAGTCTAAGGAAGTGATCACTGAATTAACAACAATGATCCTAGAACCCTCAAGACAAACACTGTTCCTCCTGATCTATTTGCTGCACTCAGTTGACGAATGAGGCCAATTCAACTCCAGTAGGTAATGCCCAAGTCAAGCACATGTTTGCCCTTGTGGAAGTGGGATTTTGATTCTTGACTTGGGCTTCTCATTACTCAGTTGTAGTTCTTTCATGATGACAATACATAGTTGGTCTTAATGTTCACCAATGGAAGGTACCTATGGTGGTTAATAATAACTGAAGAAACAATCTGAGCAATAGGATTTATTAGCAAAATGGGCATCATAAATGGGTCTGTGGCAGGGGATTTGTTCTGTGAAGTTTGGACTCAGTCAAAGAGCTGCACTCGGGGACCTAGAGGGCCACCCCAGGGTAGTGTCTCCAATTAGACCCTCAATACAGTGTGAGACAAGATTTTTATGTATTAAATTATGTGTTAAAAACAAACAACTAATCAAGATACAAGTCAGGAGACAAAATTAGGTCATCTGATGTCTAATTGGAAGAAAGATTAAGGTCCTTCCAAATTCGGAAGGAACAAAGTGAGTTTTGGTCTAGTTGCGAGGAAGATACATAGATTTGGGGGTCTTTCTTTTCCCAGAATTGAGAGATGCTAATCAATCGCCACCACTTGCATTTATGAAGCAATAGATAGATAGATTCTAATTGACGTTCTTGATTCCCATACCAAACGTGCTCCATTGTGTAACTGGTTCTCACTCCATCTCATTATACCTTGGGAAGTATCATGTCCAGGCATTCGTTTTACAGGTGAGAGAAGCAAGACCCATACAAAGATTAAGCAATTTACCCAACGGCACCAGGAGGTTTCCCTAGGTTTTGTTAGTATTGAAGGGCTAATCCTGTATTAACACCATCATTTTCATTACATATGATGGAATTGCGGGCATTTAACCCTGCAGATGAGCTTAATTCAACTGGTTAAGAATATAAAGACTTGAGATATCCTACTAATTGAAATATGAATAGAGATGAAGTAAGAAGTTTGGGGAAATGCGTTTCTAGAAATAATGAAAGTATCTCGAATTGACAGAGAACTTTTCTTCCACTGAGCTCAAGGTACTTTCACAGATGTGATTTATATTTTTCATAATTCCGTTTCCTGTGAGGTACGGCACAGTGGACAGAGTTCTAGTTGAAGTCAGGAAGACCTGAGTTCAAATCCAGCCTCAGATACTTACTACCTGTGTGACCTGGACAAGTCACTTAGATCTCTGCCTCAGTTTCCTCATCTGTAAAATAAGGACAATAGCACCTGACTCCCAGGATTGTTGTGAGGATCAAAAGAAATTATAATTGTAAAGTGCTTAGCATAATGTCTAGCACATAGTAGGCTCTATATAAATGTAACTGCTATCATCACCACTATTATTTATTCCCATAGGGTAAGGAAAGAGGTGACTTATCTAAAGTCGAGTGAGTGACACAATCAGCTCTCATTTCTGAGCCTGGCTCCCAGCCTACAACTCTGTTCCCTGAACTGCTCTCTACCACCATCCCTCTTCTACCTCTCTCCAAAATGGCAGCATGGTCTAGTGGAAAGATTATTGAACATGCAGTCAGAAGTCCTGGGTTCGAGTCCTGGCTTTATAACCTTGGACAAGTCATTTCACTCCTATAAAATGAGGGGATCAGACCAAGTTATCTCTCAGGTCTCTTCCAGCTGTAAAAGTCCAAGATCTTCCATGAATGCTGTTGTTTAATCGTTTTCAGCTGTGTCCTCCTCTCAGTGACCCTACTTGGGGTATTATTGGTAGAGATACTGGAAAGGTGTGCCATTTCCTTCTCCAGTTCATTTTATATATGAGGAAACAGGCAAACAGGTTTCAGTGATTTGCCCAGGGTCACCCAGATAGTAAATGTCTAAGGCTAGATTTGAACTCAGGCCTTCCTGATTCCAGGAAAAAATTTTAAAAGATATCCATGACCTTCAAGGGAAATGTAGAACAAGCTATCTTTGGTCTTTCTCTCTTGGTTCAACCTATTCTCTCATTCTTATAGATAACTATTTCCTGAAACCAGCCAATTCCCGAACCTGTCTGGGTGGTGATGCTTGATCAGCTTCTGGGCTCCTAGGTAGAAGCAGATTCAGGCTGACAAAACTACTGGGATTCTCTGCCCTTAAAAAAACAAAACAACCTCCTTCCTGATCTAGTCTCTAGATTATGGGGTACCACCTGACTGAAGAAAAATCTTACCTCTGAACCCAAAGATTCTTCCCATATCCTTTATTTTGTCCTGCATTGACTTTTCAACCTTACCTGGGGGTAATGGAAAGGGGTCTGGATAGTTCCAGAGATTGGACCCAATCTCAAGCTTCACCTGTTGGTCTTAAATTTATTCAATACTGATAGTTCTGCTTGGTTTCCCAAGCTTTGAAAACCTTGAAGACCTATATGAAAACTATAAAGCCCATACTATTATTAACATGATAATTCTAGAAAAGTGTCTGGTCCTCAATCCTCCATTTGGCCATGCACTCTTAATGGTAGATGCCATCGTCCCCTGGAATTTGTCTCTTTCATGGCTACCCCTTCCAAAAGCCACTAGCAAACTGTCTTCTTTTACTATTTTAAAATTTATAGGCCTTATTGAGCATCCCTCTAATGGGGTGAGTATAAGAGTCAACTCCAGCTACTTCTAAGTTCATTTACACAGCTAAAATGATAGACAGGTCCTAAACTTAATGAGAGATTAAGTTTTCCTGACTCCAGTTACCAGCTCTCAGAGTCCTAATTAGGCATGTTTATTCTGGGGCCAATTCTTTAGGGGGAAGGTCAGGTTATAAAGAAAACACTGCACTCCAATTGCAGTCATACCAAAGAAGAGATGACATGACCCTCAAAAAGTCCAGTCTGAGTCCCTGAGGCATAATTGATGATCTCCAACCCCTAATGTTCCTCCCAACATGCTGCTCTCCCTCAGCTAGGTGAAGGCTCTGGGGCATAGTAATAGGGAAAAAAGGATCTGGGAAAGCAAGTCTCATGATGACAGCCCAGGTGAAGGTGAATGAGGAGTGGGACCAGTTGTACCATGTAGCACAGACCAACATAAGAACCTGAAGTTCAGGTGCAATAGACTCACTAACCACCATAGGGAGGAAGCCTACTTTCTCTTATATAATACCATAGGATGGAATCTCAGTTAGCCACCTAGTTATGACTCTGCCATGTATGTGCACATCTCCTGATTCTCTGTGATGACTCATCCTCAGTAGAATATAAGTTCCTTCAAGGAAAGAACTGTTGCTCACGGAACCATAGATCTAGATATGAAAGAGACATCAGAGGTTAACCAGTGCAATGCTGTCATTTCACAAATGAATCGTAGGGTGGTTAAAAGCCTTATCGCTTAAGGTTACTCAGGGAGTAAATATCAGAAGTAGGATTCAAATCTAAGTCCTCTGATTGAAGGGTTGGTGCTCTTGTTGTGTCCCCAGTGCCTAGCATAGTGCCTCATACACAATTTGTTCAGTCATTTCAGTTGTGCCCTACCCTTTGTGACCCCATTTGGAGTTTTCTTGGCAAAGATAATGGGGTGGTTTACCATTTCCTTCTCCAGATCATTTTACAGAAAAGAAACTGAGGCAAACAGGGTTAAATAACTTGCCCAGAGTCACACAGCTAGTAAGTGTCTGAGGCCAAATTTGAGCTTGGGAAGATGAGTCTTCCTGATTCCAAGACCTGCACTCTATTCACTGAACCACCTAGCTGCCCAAAATATGTATAATAAATAGTTGATGAATGGAAGTATTGCCCCCAGCATTAGAGTGGCCCCCTAGAATACTATCATTAAAACTTTATCCTAGAAAAATAACTTTTACATAAAGCAATAATGTAGGTAATTTCAACCAACAGTAAGAGGAACATCATTGGGCAGGACCTCACAATTAAGAGCAATGCTCGAGATAGTTCTATGTACCAAAGCTTCAGTTCCTACTTACTCTCTGGGCATCTGTTCTCCCATCTCAGAGCTGAATTTTCTGAGAGAAGCCCCAGTCACCCCAATGCTTCCTGAGACTAAAATCAGCTCTTCATCATCCAAAAATGGCAACATTAAACAGCTGCTGAAAACAAATGCTAATTGTATTGGGGCCCAGAGCTAGTTATATGCTTCTTCACCAAGGCATTAAAGACAAAATATGAGAGAGGAGAGGATGCTACCAGCAGACAGTATAAATGATACCCTGGGCTTTTTTGTTGTTTGTTTGTTTTGTTTTATCTGATTTACTAGGCCCACTTAGCCATCTGTGGCTAATTATTCTGGGAATGCAGCCATTATTTTATTCAAGTTTTGTTCTCTGGTTTTAATAAATTAATGAGGTGTTAACCAAATCCTCACATGAATGAAAACAATGAATTCGCCGAGGTTCACAGAGCTGCCAGCCCTGCCAATCAACAGTGTTTTTCCATTTGTGGCTCTTTGTCTGTCCCCTGGGATGCTTTCAAGCCTGGCAGCTGCCTGTTTGTACTTTAACAAATGTGTAAACACTTCCTGAAACGTTGGGGAAGGAGAGAAGTTTAAGGAATTAAGTTAAGGTCCCCTTAGGAAAGCCAACAGTTTTATTATCTGAATATAGAAAAGAAAATGAGATGGAGGTGGCCAGATGTAGTACAAAGGGCACTCAATTTAGAGTCATGGGACATAGATTCAAGTCCTGACTCTCTACCACTTAAAAGTTGTGCAACCATAATACTGTATTGTGTATTATGGTTTGTGTCTTTTTGCCTTTACTGGTCCTCAATGGTCTTTCCATTCTCGCCTGCAAGCTCCATGAGGGCAGATAGATGGCATAATAGATAAAATACTGGATTTAGAATCAGGAAGACTCATATTCCTGAGTTCAAATTTGGCTTTAGATACTTACTGGCTGGGTGATCCTAGGTAAGTCACTTAACCTTGCTTGCCTTAGTTCCCTCATCCATAAAATGAACTGGAGAAGTAAATGACAAACCACATTAGTATCTCTGCCAAGAAAACTCCAGATAGGGTCACTGAGAGTAGGACATGACTGAAACAATTGAACAACAACAGCAAAATTCCATGAAAACAGATAGCTGGCTTACCTAAACTTGGAGTCCCCTCCAGAACCTTGCATTATGTGCTGCATGTAACTTAATTCAACAAACATCAAGTACCTAGCATGTCTAAGTCATCATGAGACACACTGAAACCATACAAAGACAAAAACCAAAACCAGTCCTATCCTCAAGTTCACATTCTACTGAAGAAGTGAAACATGTACCCAAGTAAATCATTATAAGGTATGTACTAAGTCTCTTCAAGATGGGAAAAGGCTTGGGGGACCAGGAAAGTTTCTTGTAGGAGGTGGCAACTGCTTTGAATGAAATGGGGCATTCTCTGAGAGTGGGGGATTTGAAAGAAACCCCCTATTTGGCTTTTAAAAGGATGAACCAGGGGTGGCTAGATGGTGCAGTGAATAGAGCACCAGCTCTGGAACCAGGAGAACCTGAGTTCAAATCCAGCCTCAGACACTCAACACTTACTAGCCGTGTGACCTTGGGCAAGTCACTTACCCCAACTGCCCTGCCTTACCCCCTCCAAAAACAGCAACAACAACAAAAAAGCAAAAACGAAAGGATAAACCAGGGGCCTTCTTGTACAAAGCACAGGGTGGTAAGTGCCATGACTAGAGAAGAGCTAACAAGTCAATTTGGCTGGATTAGAGAGTACTTTGAAAGCAATAATATGAAATTAAACTGAAAAAGACCCAGATTGCAAAAAACTATCGATGCCAGGCTGAAGATGTTTTCCTTTGTTTTAATTTTATCCTAGAGACTTCAGGGAACTCTCAAAGATTTTCCAGTGAAATAGGAGTGCGCGAGAGGATGCAAAGGTCACTTTAGGACTATCTATTTGGCATCTGTGTAAAAGAAGGGCTAGAGCAGGGAGAGACTGGAAGCGGGGAGATCCATTTGGAGGCTACTGTAATGGGGGCTTAAACTGAGGTGGTAAGGTTTATAATTGAAGCAGCACTGCTTTGGGAGTAAGAGAACCTAGATTTACATTGTCCTACTTATTACCTGTGTTATCACTGACAAGCTAATTTCCCTCTCAGCCTAAATTCACTGATGTTTCTCAAGTTTCTTTTGGCTCTAAGTCTGTGATCCTGAAATCTTAAAAGTAAACATTATGGGACATGAGAGAAGGGGGGGCAGATAGGAGAGATGTTGTAAAGGTGGGAAGAAGACTTGGCAAACTGATTGGTTCTGGTGGTTGAAGGAGAAAGAAGAGTCTCAGATGATTTCAAGTATGTAAATCAGAGGGGATGGAAAGATGTCATCAATAGAAATAGAGGAATTTAGAGGAGGGATGGATTTGGAAGGAAAAATCCAGATGGAGATGTCTAAAGAGATGCCTGATGCATCTTAGAATTTAGGAAGAGATTAAGACCCCACATCTAAATTCAGAAATCTTCTGCATAGAAATGATAATTCAATCTATGAGAACCAACAAGACCACCGAGGGAAAGAGTATGGGGCAAGAAAAGAAGAGTGTTTAAAACAACCTTAAAGTAAGAGGAGCTAGCAAAAGAGACTAGAAAGGGGACAGTTAGAAAGGTAAGAAAACCAAGAAAAAGTTAAGTAAAGAAATGGAGGAAAAGCATCTAGAAGAGAAGGTCACTGATGTTGCTAAAAGCTGTTGACAGGTCAAGTAGAATGAAGATTAAGGAAAGGCCACTGGATACAAGTGTTTATTGTTAACAAATGTTTGTTGAAGTCACATTCCTTCATTTCTCTAATCTGCAATTTCCACATCTGCCAAAAGGGCTAATAATGCCATTTCTACCTATTCACACATAACACATTCTGTAGGTAAAATAAGCAACAAGTGAAAATAAAATTTAAAAAAACGTTTAGATTTCCAGCAGATGTACTGTACCTGTAGAAAGCTAGTGCCCCAGGTTCATTAAGATACACTCATTTTAATCATCGTATCCAGATCCATAAAACACCAAATTTTCCTAATTAACTCTGGTGTCTAGAAGCCAAGTTCCTCTTGGCAAAAGCAACATGATCCAGTCTGACTAGACAGGGCAATGCTGAATCAGGCCCATCAGGTTCTAATTGGTTCTAATAAGCACTCTCACAACCAGAACTGCATTCCTTTCTCAACCCCACAGCCCTCATAAAGGACAGAAATTCCATGTCGCCTTTAAAAATAACCCACTCCTTCCAGCCAGATGCTTGTTCAATTGCCACAATGGGATAGGTTTTTTCTTTATTTTTTCTAAGCTATATCTAATAGATAGAGAAAAAGAAAATATATAATATATAATTATATATAACATGTTATATATTATATAGGTGTAATACACAATCATATATTATATAGCTATATAATAATATCTTATGTAGATATATGTGTGTTATATAGACATAATATATATTTGTACATGTATAAGTATGTGTGTGTGCGTGTGTGTGTATACACACATAATATCTCCATCCAGACGTCCCAATGGTGTCTCAAAGTCAGCATGTCCAAAACTGAATTCTTTAGCATATTTCCCCCTAAAATCATTTTTCCTCCCAATATCTCTTTTTCTCCACAGGGCACCAACATTCTTCTGGTCACCAATGTTCAAAGTCTAGGAGTGACCCTCAGTTCTTCACCCTCACTCAACCCTCCATATCTATTCAGTTGCCAAGTCTAGTCAGTTTTATCGCCTCAACATCTCTCCCATCCACCCCTTTCTCTCTATCCTCACCATAACCACCCTAGGCCAAGGCTGAATCACTTCTCACTTCTCCATCCTTTTAAAAGCCAAATAGGGGGTTTCTTTCTTTTGACCCTGGAAATAATAGGGAATTGCTAGAGTTTATCAAATGGTGGGGAGGGGGTTGTCAGACTTATATTTTAGGAAGATCATTATTATTTGGCAACTGATTGGAGGATGGATTAGAGCAAGGAGAAACTTAAGACAGGGAGGCCAACCAGCAGGCTATTAAGATAGTTCTGGAAATGAGGAGATGTAGGCTTACACAAGGGGCAGTGTCAGAGAACAGAAAAGAGCATATACAAGACATATTATGATGGTAAAATTGACAGAATTTGACAAAAAATTGGATATGGGGTGAGAGAAAGTATGACACTATGACACCTAGGTTTTGTTACAGTCAAAGTAAGGTAAACTGAAGAACAATGTTCCGAGTATGATCAATTTATTAGTAAAGTGTGAATTTACTATTAAATAGGATTTCAGCTTCATTAGCAAAACTAAGACCCTGAATGAGGGGGATAGCTCTCTTTTATAGTTTAGGGGGAGTATAGAACACAGGACAGGAATTTGTAGACAGGGAACGAGTTATGATTGGTTACAAGAGAGCTCATCATGAACAGCTAAGTTTGGTTACAGAGCTGAGGCATGGGGGACAATATGATTGGTTGGAAATTAGGAATGAGGAGTTAGCAGCAACCCCCTCTTTACCTCCTGTGATTAAAAATGTTCATTGTTTGAGTGTACCTGCAAGACTAGAGAGAGTGGACCAGACTTCTTTGGATAGCAAACCAGACATCTGTGAAGGATAGTTTAGTGATATAAAGATACCAAACCAGAATCCCTGGTACTCATTCACATTTCTCAAGGATAGCAAATTTCCTTGAGGCAAGATTAGCAGGAGAATTAGATTTCTAAACTTAACTCTTTATAAGCCAACTGAATTTCAGAGACAAAGAACCATGATTTATGCAGTTAAAGAATAAAATCAATTAATTGCAAATACAATCAATAAAAAAATTGTACAGAATAAATTTAATTTTCTCAAGTTACAAGTCAGGGTGACTGGGAGTATCCTCAACAATAATAGGAAAGGTAGAACAGGGGAGAACACAAGAGGGGAAAGAAAATAAGTTCAGTTTGAGATGTGCTAATTTAAGGTGTCTATAGGACATCCGGCTCCAGATATCTAAAAGGCAGTTGGAGATGAGATGGAGGTCTGGAGAAAAAAGCTGGACAAGTGAATGAGAAACATCTGTATAGAAATGATTACTGAAACCATGGGAGCTGATGACATGGGCAACAGTAGAGGGAGAAATGCACAAGAGGATTCCATTACATTCATATACCCCAATTAGTTCCATCTTTCCCAATTGATGAGTCTTCTACTCCCCCTTAGTTTCCTGGTTTTTTTTTTTTTGGTTTTGGTTTTGTTTTTTTGCAGTCACAAAAAGAGCTACTGTAAATATTTTGGTAAATATAGGACCTTGTGCTTTCCTTGATTTTTTTTGGATATTGAGCTAGCAGTGGTATAGTTGGGCCGAAGGTAGTGTAGCAGTGTGTTGGTATATGTTTAACAGCTAGATCTCAAGGAAAAAAAGGCATTTATCCATGACATAGTTTTAAGTTTAAACTTCATGTTCATCATTGACATTTTCTCCAACATTATTTAAGTGTACACAGCAACAAAAAACAATAAATTAAACTCTATTTTTGAAATGTAAATGCTCCCATTGGGACTCTGACAATTGTCTCTCTAGAACTGGTAAGAGCTGGTTCCAATATACCTCTGGTCAAAAGGCATGCACTCCTTTTCATAATTTTAAATTGCTAATTTAAATGTAAAATTATTTAAATTGCTTCAAAGACAAAGATGGGACTCCAACAAGGATGGATTGTTGTCTGCTTTTCCACAGTCCTCCCAATAGTTACCTTTTTTTTTTTGGTCATCTTTGCCAGTCAGTGGAGTATGAGGTATAACCTCAGAATTATTTTAATTTGCATTTCTCTAATTATTGGTGATGTGGAACATTTTAAATACTGCTATAGATAACATGGGTTTCTTCTTTTGAACTTTGTTCATATTCTTAGATCTCCTATCAATTAGAGAACAGCTCTTTTTCCTACAAATTTACATCACTTTCTTATATATTTTAGAAATCATACCTTTAGGGGGCGGCTGGGTGACACAGTGAGTAGAGCGCTGGCCCTGGAGTCAGAAGGACCTGAGTTCGGATCCAGACTCAGACACTTAACACACACAAGCAAAAACCTAGCCGTATGATCTTGGGCAAGTTACTTAACCCCAATTGCCCTCCAAAAAGAAAAAAAAAATCAGACCTTTATCAGAGAAACTTGCTGCAAATTTTTTTTCCATTTAACTATTTCTTAATTTTAAAAATATATTTTTATTTTTAATTTATTAAATAAAATAAGCATTTCCATAGCATAGCAGAATAAAAAAAGATTGCACATGAAACTGCAAATCTGTTGTGTACAACTTGCTATACCTTTTAAATATGTAATAAAGTTATCATGTAACTTTCTTTTTTTCTTCTTTTTATTCCCTCACTCCCCCACACACATGCTGCCCAGAGATAGCTACCACTGGACACAAACATGTGTGTGTGTGTGTGTGTGTGTGTGTGTGTGTGTGTGTGTGAAATCATTCTATATCAGCTCTTTCTCTGGATGCAGAGAATATCTTCCTTCATATGTCCTTTGTAGTTAATTTGGGTATTTATAATAATCTTAGTCACTTGAAGTTGTTCTTAAAACAATATTATTATTATTGTACACAACACCCTCTTGTTTCTTCTCATTTCACTCTTCATTTTTTCATGCAAGTTAATTGGGGAATGGCTGAACAAGCTGTGGTACATGATCGTGATGGGATATTACTGTGCTGTAAGAAATTATGAACTGTCAAATATTTAAGAATACAAGTCATTCCCCAATTGATAAATGGTCAAAGGATATGAACAGGCAGTTTTCAGAGAAAGAAATTAAAGACATCTATAAGCATATGAAGAAATGCTCTAAATCACTATTGATTAGAGAAATGCAAATCAAAACAACTCTGAGGTACCACATCTCACCAGTCAGATTGACTAAGATGACAAAACAGGAAAATGACAAATTCTGGAGAGGATATGGGCAAATTAGAACACTAATGCATTGCTGGTGGAGTTGTGAACTGATCCAACCATTCTGGAGAGCAATCTGGAACTATGCCCAAAGGGCTATAAATAATTTCATACCCTTTGACCTAGCAATACCATTTCTAGGGTTATATCCCAAAGAGATCATAGAAGAGGGAGGAAGACCCATATGTACAAAAATATTTATAGCAGCTCTTTTTGTGGTTGCAAAGAATTGGAAATTAAAAGGGTGCCCATCAATTGGGGAATGGCTAAATAAGTTGTGGTATATGCATGTAATGGAATATTATTGTGCTATAAGAAATGAGGAGGAGATGGTTTTCATATTTACCTGGAAAGGCCTATACAAACTGATGCTGAGTGAGAAGAGTAGAACCAGGAGAAATTTGTATACAATCACAGACACAATATATGTGTGATGACCAATTATGACAGACTGGACCCTTCTCAGCAATGCAGTGATATAATCAATCCCAAAAAACTCATGATGGAGAGAGATGTCTACATCCAGAGAAATAACTAGAAAGAACTGAGCTTGAATCCTGATGGAAGAAAACTAATTGATCTTTTTCTTTTCATTGTTTGGTTTTATTTCTTCTTTACCATTTTTCATCCCATCTAGTACAATACGCCTTTGTAACTTGACTAATGTCTATTGTGAAAGTATTTGCAGATCCTATACTGGACTATATGCCATTGTGGGGGGTGGGGGGAAGGAGGGAAGGGAAATTTGAAACTCAAGGAACTATGGAATTGAATCATGTAAACTAAAAATAAACAAATAAATTTTAAAAAATTAAAAAAAAAGAAATTATGAGCTCAGTGATTTTAGAATATATATGGTTAGACTTCCAGTTAACTATCTCTCTTTTAACCTTAGCCATATTAGATTGATCTGTGCAATAAAATTTTAATTTTATGTAATAAAAATTATCCATTTTATCTTCCGTGATCCTTTTCATCCCTTCTTTGATCATGAACACTTTCCTTATTTAAAGAACTGAAAGCTAACTTCTTCTTTCTTTCTTTCTTTCTTTAATTTGTTAATAATGTGTCCCTTTATATGTAGATCACGTATCCATTTGGAATTGTTTTAAAGTGTGAGCCCACCTCTGACTTTTCAGAGTAAAAACATACCACTGGCAAGGCTGTAATGCTGGAGCAACCAAAAACTAAATATAGCCTTAGTGCTATACCACCATGCTGGAAATATTCTGAGTATGGTCCTAGCAACAGAATGAATCTGTTTGCCCAGGATTAGAATGGAGAGGCTCATCACCCGGAATCAACTGTCTATGTACAGCAGATCATTAATTTGCTAAAGAAAAGAATAAAATTAGAATGAAGTTAGAAAAATAAAGATGAGGAAAAACATATGTTATGCAATTAAAATTTCATCCAGACCTATTTAAATGAGTTGTTGATGATGAAAAATGAAATATAGACAAAGGAAGGATAAAAACACAAACTACAATAATGCCATAAAGAGTATTAACAGACATGAATCAGCTGGGATAAAATGGAAACCAAAAAACCCTGGAAAGTGCCTTTCTTAGCAAATACTTGCCAAGCTGGGATAGATGGAAGCCAAGTGCAAGCTTAGTTCAGAATAGGTTTTAGAGAAGACAGATTGGGAATAGTATCACTCCATAAAATAGAGAGAAGCAGTGGAGGGTAAAACCAGTTTAGAGAAAGCCTGGTGATAAACACAATTAAGTCAAGTCATCTGGGGGCATTAAAGAAAAAGAAAGGCAAGAGGAAAAAGCAAAAACAAAAGAAAAATGGAAAAGATCAACCAAGAAATTTATAACCGTTATTTTCCATTAATAACACTAGAACTACAATACATCATAATCTCCATGTGCTTATAGTAGAGGTAGAAATGGCAATCAATGAACCAACCAGTATTTATTGAGGACTCATTATATGTCCAGCTCTGTGCCAGGTGCTAAGGACAGAAAAGTAAAATTAAAATAGTCCCTGCCTGCAAGGAGTTTACATCTTATTCATAAAGTCATTATGTAACCTAAGTATATGAAATGTAATATATAGAATAATATAATATATTGTATATAACTTAATATTGTATATGTAACATAATATAACCATATATAACAGAATATAATTTGTAAAACAATATAGTGCATATAACATAATATATAACATGTTGTTATTGTTGTCCTTTGTTTTTAATGGGTACCAATGACATCATGGGGTGATATCTTGACTCATGAATGAACTGGACTTAAGTGAAACTTATTTTCCCAAAGTCATCAGCCCCACTCTCTCTTCCAGAATAATCAAAGTCCAGTAACAGGAAAAAAGTCAGGATGGCCACAATGACCCAGGATGCAGTGGATGACCTTGGCATCTTTGACATCTAACCATGTTCCATGCGCTCCCCAGCACCTGCTTTAACCTCCTTCGTGGTCATTGGAACAAATTGTTCTCATCTTCCCATTCTGCCAGGGGAAGGCTTCACATGCTTGGGGTAGACATCATCTTATATATAACATATAATATAGAATTTAACATGTAGAGCAGTATATGTTATATATAAATATAATAAAGAATTTTTATTGAGAATTATATATTGTATGTAACTTAATGTGTTGTATAATATATAATACAGAATGTGACAGAACAATATATGCTACATATGACATATAATATAGAATATAATATCTAGAATAATATAATATATTACATATAATATAATGCATAATATGGAATATAATGTATCAATAGACTAGAATAATCTATGATACATGATATAATTTCTATAACAATATCTTATCTATAACACACAATATAAAATAGAATATATTATTTGTAACATATATAATATAACATGGAATAATGAAATATATACAGAACAAATTTAAAGTAATTTGGGGGTAGACACTAGCAAATGGAGGTATTGAGATAGACTTTGTGTAGGATATGGCATTTGAGCTGTGCTTTGAAGGAAATTAGGAATTCTAAGAGGTGGAGATAAGAAGAAAGGAAGAAAGAATTTCTTAGGCAAGTAAGACAGTTTGTGCATAGACATGGGAGGAGGAATGAAGACTAGCAAGGTCAGTTTGGTTAGACCAGAGAGTGTGTGAAGAGAAGCCCTCTGTGAGAAGACTGGAAAGGAGAGTTGGGGTACAGATGCACAGAGCATTAAATACCAAATGGACAGGCCTGAATTTAGTCCTAAAAAGAATAAGAGGTGGGGGGGAGGGGGAGAGCCAAGATGGCAGTGTAGAAAAAGAAAAACTCTCTGCGCTCCCACCATAACCACCTCAAATACCTACAAAAAATGACTCTAAAGAACCCACAAAGTGACAGAGAGGAACAAACCTCCCACTGAAGACAGCCCAGCAGGCAGATAGGAAGGGTTTGCTGCAACAGGCTGGAAGCAGAGCCCAGCCCTGCCTGTGCCCATGGCTTTAGCCTCAGGGCAGCCCAATCTGCCATGGCTAGAGGGCTATTGGGAGAGTAGATCACCAGTAGCTGTGGCAGTTTCCAGAATTATCAACCCATAAAAGCCAAAGACAAAGTGAGAGGCCAGTATAGACTTTGGGAACAGGTAGTCTGGGAGTACAGTACAGCCTCTGCCCCCAGGGGAGAAGCAGCTGAGGCACGGCTGCCACAGCATGGCTGCTTCAGAGCTCCTGGCCCGCAGACTGAAGGGGGACCAAGCAACCATTCTGAGGGGTAATCACTCTTGCTTTAACCTGCTTGGATCTGGATTGCTGTCTAGGGTAGAGGTCGTGTGGTGGGTGACCTATGGAGGCTTCAGAGAGGGCAGCCAACTAATAGCTCTGGCAGCTGTGAAAACCCCAGCAATTTGGGACAAAGCTCTCCTCTCTGGAAGCAGAGTTCTACTGTGGCAAAAAGCTCAAAGGTCAAGTAATTGAGTGTCAACATGAGCAAGCAAAGGAAGCAAAGAAAGCACAGCAATCTGACTCTAGATTCCTATTTTGGAGACAAAAAGGAGCAAAGCATGGAACAGGAAGAAGACAACGAAGTCAGAACTCCTGTACCAAAAGCTGCCAAGAAAAATATTAAGGCCATTGAGGAGCTTAAGAAGGATTTTGAAAACCAAATAAGAAAAGTGGAGAAAAATTGGGAAGAGAAATGAGAATGATGCAAGAAAATCATGAAAAGAAGGTCAACAACTTGACTAAAGAAAATAACACCTTAAAAAAAGACTAACTCAAATGACAAAAGAGGCTCAAAAAGGCCTTAAAAAGCTGAATTTGCCAGATGGTAAATGAATCTCAAAAGCTCATGGAAGAGAATCATTCCTTCAGAATTAGATTGGAGCAAATGGAAGCTAGTGACTTTGTGAGAAATCAAGATACTATTAAACAGATCCAAACCAATGAAAAAATAGAAGACAATGTGAAATATCTCATTGGGAAAACCATTGACCTGGAAAATAGATCCAGGAGAGATAATTTAAAAATTATTTGTCTATGTGAAAGCCATGGTCAAAAAAAGAACCTAAAAATCATCCTTCAAGAAATTCTCAAGGAAAATTGCCTTGATCTTTTAGAAACAGAAGGCAAAACAGAGTTTCAAAGAATCCACCAATCACCTCCTGAAAAAGATCCCCAAAAGAAAACTCCTAGGAATATTATACCCAGGTTCCAGAGTTCCCATATCAAGGAGAAAATATTACAATCAGCCAGGAAGAAACAGTTTGAATATTGTGAAAACACAATCAGGATAACACAGGATCTGGCAGCTTCTACACTGAGGGAAAAAAGGGCTCGGAATATAATATTCTGGAGGTCAAAGGAACTGGGATTAAAACCAAGAATCACCTTCCCAGCAAAACTGAGTATCATGGTTCAGGGGAAAACATGGTCATTAAATGGAATAGAAGACTTTCAAGCATTCTTGATGAAAAAACCAGAGTTGAATAAAAAATATGACATTCAGATACAAAAAGCAAGAAAAGCATGAGAAGGTAAACAGGGAAAAGAAATCATAAGGAACTTATCAAAGTTGAACTAGTTAAATTCCTACATGTAAAAATGATCATTTTAACTTATGAAACTTTTCTCAGTATTAGAATAGTTGGAGGGAACATATAGGTGTGTGTGTATATATATATATATATATATATTTGTGCGTGCATATATATATATATATATGTATATATATATATATATATATATATATATTTGTGTGTGTGTGTGTGTGTACAGGTATACATAGACAGAGGGCACAGGATCAATTGAATAGGAAGGGATGATACTTAAAAGGTGAAATTGAGAGGTGAGAGCGTAATATAATGAGAGGAGATGGAGAGAGACAGAATGGGGTAAATTATCTCACATAGAAGAGGTAAGGGAAAACTGTTACAATGGAGGGGAAGAACAGGAAGGCAAAAGGGAATGGGTCAACCTTACTCTCATTGAATTTGGCTTAGGAAGTAATGTAATTTGTTACATTATATTACATTACAAATTGCATTAACAATGTAAATTGTTACATTATATGTAACAAATACACTAAATAGGGTATCTCACCCTATAGGAGAGTAGGGGGGGAAGGGGATGAGGGGGGGATGATGGAAGGGAGGGCAAGTTGGGGGGAGGGAAATTAGAAGCACCTACTTTTGAAAAGGGACAGGGTCAAAGTAGAGAATAGAACAAGTCGGGGGTGTGATAGGATGGAGGGAAATACAGTCAGTCTTTCACAATATATCCACTATGGAAATGTTTTGCATAGCAACATGTGTACAACCTATATTGAATTGCCTGTCTTGCCAGTAAGGGTGGGTGATGAGGGAGGAAGGGAAAGAATCTGGAATTCAAAGTTTTAAAATCAAATGTTTAAATGCATATATATAATTTTTTTACATGCAACTGGGAAATAAGATATACAAGTACTGTGGTATTGAGATCCACCTTGCCCTACTGGAAAGTCAGAGGGGGAGTGGGGGAGGATATAGGAGAGAGTAGATTGGGGGAGAGGGTATACAGTGGGATTGCTGTTTTGGGGTGGTGGGTAGGGAAAAGATGGGGAGAAAATTTGTAACTCAAAACCTTATGGAAATGAATGATGTAAACTAAAAATAAACACAAAATTTAATTTAAAAGAATAAGATGCTGCTGGAGTTTATTGAGCAGGACAATGTCAGGGTCAGAATAAATTAAACTAAGGGAGAACAGTTATATTAGTACAAGGATTCATAGGGAAGATCCATGCTGGAGGCTAAAAAATGGTGAAGGCACTCAAGGATCTATTCACTAAGAATCTTGAGGAGGGAGAGACATCAGAAACACTGGGGGAAAGATCTCTTTCATTTTTAATATCAAAAAAGCAACCGAAAAAAATCAGCAACTACTGACCTAAATACTAACTTTCAGTTCTATGCAGGCTTTCTATAAGAATAATCTACACGTTGATTGAAGGCATCCCTGTTGAGGATATTATTCAACATCAGACAGTCTTTCATAAATGCCATTCCACGGGGACCACATCTTTACCAATTGACTACAGCATAAGACCCCACTGTGCTTATTGTTAAATTGATCTTTTTAAATTGATTCAATAGAGTAAAAATATACCTTAAAGGCTCTCTTTCAACAGGATACATCCCATATATAGATCAAAATTATTCAGAATTTCTTGAAAGATGTAACAATAAACATGATAGCATAATCATTGATATCAGGTGAAATATAAAGCAAGATGTATCATCAGCAAAGATATTTAGCATATGTTGAAGGAGATCCAATGCAAAGTCCAAGTTGGAAAGGCTTCCCGTGTATAGAAAGTTCCTCATCTTCTTATTTGGAAATGACATTGTACTGGTTGTAGGAAGCTCCAAAACATTTCAGAGCCTCCTAGAAGAAATACCTAACCATTAAAAACAGTTTGATCTCACCAATTCACCAGGGAAAACCAGTTTTCCAGATTATAACACAAAGATAGATAAGTTATTTATAGAGTTCCTCCATCTGATGGGTGACTGTCAATGGGCTGGGCCCAAAATTAAACAGGAAGAAAAGACAGAAATAGATTGTCTTGGGGAAATCATATGATTATTTTTAATCCCAAACTTCTCCCAAAAATCTTCTCCCAGAAAAAAAGCCCATCTTTTAAAAAATACCAATAATGTACTTGTAGTACTAGAAGTCATGGAACAATAAAGAAGAACTGAAAATGAGTGTCACTCAGAGGGCAATAGGGAAGCATGTAGCAGTAAGAGCAGGCTATAATCCATAGCAAATAAAGACTGATTTAAAAAAAGAATCCAAATAAAGAACATCCCCAGAGAAAGGTACTATCAAAAAAGAAGGTGGTTTAGTAATATGACAAAATCATGATCTCCCTAATGGATAACCCATGAGGTATGCCATGGTGTCAGGAGCAATCGAGGAAGGCCCCCAATATATTGGGGGGATTGCTGTGGTGATCTTGGAGTAAGATGTGGACAAGAGTTGCATAAGATGAACAGATGTGAATGGGTTGCAATCTGCATTGTTAGAGGGACCATCCATATCATCAAAGAAATGTCAGTACCATTTAGATATTTCAGAACATTAAGAAGAGAATTTCCTCAATTTATTAAAATTTTAATTGTGCAACTCTGCCTCACTTAAATCCAATTCACTAACAAGTCATCACTCATGATTTCACTGGTCCTCTCCAAAAACAAAGGATGAACAAACAACAGGCAGCTAAGCAGTTCGGTGGATAGAGCATTGAACCTGGAGTCAGAAAGAGCTCAGTTCAAATCCTGCCTCAGAGGCTTATTAGTTGTGTGGCCATTGAAAAGTCATTTATCACCTGCCTCGGTTTCCCCATCTGTAAATGGGGATGAAATTAACACTACCTAGGGCTATGAATATCAAACAAGATAATTTGTAAAGTGCTTTGTGAACCTCAAAGCACTATATAAATACTAATTATTCTTATATTTTTAAAAGACTCGTGAACCTAACACCTGGTTTATATTTTCTCACAATATCTGTGATTTTACTGGTGTCAGGTAAGGAAATTTGCTTCTACCAAAGTTAATTCCCAATTACCTTGCAACTTACTGTCTTAGACAGTTATCTAGGTCATCAAGAGGTTAAATGACTGGTCCAGTTTAATATCACCAGCATGAATCAGAGGTGAGACAGGCAGCAGCATGGCACAGTAGAATGTCCAGAGGTGTGCTGGAACCAGTTCAAAGCAACTTGTAAGAGTCAATCGTGAAATTTTTAATATGAACGTTTTGCTTTTGTTTAGTCGTTTCAGTCATATATCACTCTTCATGACCCTATTTAGGGCTCTCTTGGCAAAGAAACTGGAGTGGTTTGCCATTTCTTTCTCCAGCTCATTTTACAGATGAGGAAACTGAGGCAAACAGGGTCAAGTGACTTGCCCAGAGTCACACAGCTAGTAAGAAGCTGAGGTCAGATTTGAACTCATGAAGATCAGTCTTACTTATTCGAGCCCTGGTGCTCTATCCACTGCTCTACCTAGCTAGAAAGCAACAAATTCTACAAATCAGGGCATGATTTATTATTTTGTTGGTTGTCTAGACTTAAAATGATGGAAGAACTGTTCATGCAAATGAAAATTTGAAATGTGCCCTGCATATACTTTTTTCCCCTATGAGGTCCAGTTGTTAAACATTTACCAGCATAACTTTCCCTGACAGAAACCTAGGACCAGAGTAAGCGAGACAACACTTCAAGTCCTTCTTCTTATAGTTAATTTTAAAGTCTTTCAAATCATTTTTCCGAGCTAACTAAAGGTATGTCCTTATCGTTACTTTTTTCCAAAAAAGGGAAGAAAATATTTAAACTGAGCCTTTGGGAACTCTGATTGCTAAATGTGCTCATGCTAGTTAGGATTAATTTAATTAGGTTCAAGAATTAAAAAAAGATAACTCTTCCCTGGAGAAAGACCTAATCTTAGTGTTTGTCTTGAGAAACAGCCAAGACAAAATTTAAAAAAAAATAAAAAGTTAAATTTAAGACTTCACTCTCTGCAAGATCCTGGAGAGTTTGCTGTCCCCTAGTTAGATCTAAGTGATGCTATCTCAGTAATTATGTTTGGTAACAAAACAATTCGGTATTAAATAGTTAGGATGTGAGCCAATGTTCCTTCTTCATGAAGTGGCACAGTAAACTTTACAGTAAATACTCACCACCTAAATAAGACAAGTAATCAGATTGTAGCAAAGTATATCAGGTTATCCTAATATAAGTGAACCTGATCATGGTGGGAATGATGACTGTAGAACCAAACTTAGAAATAGTCAAAAGTAAGAGGTTAAACAGGGAAGCTTAGGTTGCACAGGGGATAGAGCTCTAGGCCTAGAGTCAGGAATACCAGAGTTCATAATCCAACCTCATACACTTACTAGCTGGGTGACCCTGGACAAGTCACTTGACTCTGTTTGACACAGTTTCCCTATCTGTAAAATGAGCTGGAGAAGGAAATAAGCAAAAACCACTCCAGTATTTTTGCCAAGAACACCCCAAAGGGGGTCACAAAGAGTTGAATAGGACTGAAAAATGACTGAACTGAACAACAGGTCGAACCAGGATGATATGACTTACTTGTTCGTGTCATGAAGATACAGCTTTAGTAAGGGAAGCAGTGATGGTTCTGAATTCAGAAAGCCTGGTTGCAGATGTTAGATCCTACCTTAACTTCCCTAGGCCTCACTGTTCTCATTTATAAAATAAGAAAACTGAGTTAAATATTCTCCAAGGTCCCTTACAGCTCTCAAGTCATCCTACTATCATTCTGGGCATGGGCTGGGATCAAAGAAATGACAATGAAGAAATCAGGTGAAAGGTACCCTCCCTCCAAACACCAAGAGGTCAGTTCAATCCCAGAGGTTCAAAGCCAGGCCAGGTGCAGAGTTGGCACAGTTCTTTCAACTGCCAAGCTTCCCCAGTGAAAGGGCTCCAACCCCACATTCTTCAGGGTTGCTTTGGTTCCAGAGTTTTAACTTACTAAAGAATGAACCTGAGAAGGCCCAGGATAGCTTGTTTAGTAGAGGACGGTCAGTACTATTATTACTATTACTAGTATAGTACTATATATAGGGTTTTTTAGAGCAATGGTCTCTAAAGCAGAGGCCAGATCCACCTGGGAGGAATGGCCTGATTCCAAGAGAAGGTGATCAACCAAGTAGGAAGTGGGAACACAGGTCACATTCCACCCTTGATGTGTTTTTGTTGTTCAGTCATGTCATCTGACTCTTAGTGACTCCATTTGGGGTTTTCTTGGCAAAGATACTGGAGAGGTTTGCCATTTCCTTCCCCAGTTCATTTAACAGATGGAGAAACTGAGGCAAACAGGAATAAATGGCCTATCCAGAGTCATACAATTAGTAAGTGTCTGAGGCTGGATTTGAACTCAGGTCTTCCTGCCTCCAAGCCCAGCATTCTATCCACTGCTCCACCTGGGTGTCCCACTGATGTTGCAGTCAATTAATTGTGAGACTTGTTGGCTAATGTCTCCAACCCTAATCCTTCACTACTTTCCCATTCTGCCTAGTCCTTGTATGTAAATTCCCACCTTCTCTTCTTCTTTCTATCTTGTCTTCCCTTTAGCTTGTGAGTTCCGGATGGACAGTCAGTCATACTTGTCTATTTACATCCCCACTAATAAACTCCAAAGGCTCCCTATCAACTCTAGGATCAGATATTATTTCATCTTATTCTTTTTTAAACTTCTATTTTTGCATATATTTCATACTGATTTTTTGCCACTAGTGATACATAGCAAGAAAAGTGTGAAGACCATTATCTTAACAGTCTCCTTGAGCAAGAATGAGCTATGGACAAATCTGACCTCTCAAGATCATTTTAGTCTCAAGTTGACCCCTGAGCCTATCCCAATACAGACAGGCTGTATGGTATATCTGAAAGGTCACTAAATTTAGAGTCAGGAAGGAACTGAGTTTGAATATCAACTCACACTTAGAAAGTATGAAACCCAGGGCATATCACTTCATACCAGAATACAGAGAGTTCTCACTTTACCTGAGTGAACCGTTCTGCAGACCCCTACCTAAAGGGATTGTTACATAATTCAAATTTGCTCTGGATGTGGAGAAGAGAGGGAGGGAGCCAGGAAGTGGGGCTGCTGACCTTTGGAGGGAGGGGGCTGGCACTCAGTTCAAGTACAACTGGGAGCCAGACACAGAGAAGCAAGAGCAGAAGGAGGAACACTAAGGCTGAGGACAGACACACAATAACCCGGAGCTAACAGACACGCAAGTAGGTGGGTTTGATGGCATTTTCTCTACTTTTCTTCTGCTCTCCCTTGGGGGGGGGTTAATTAGGGATTTTTTTTTTTGGTGGGGGAAGAACTGGGAGCCCCAGTCATGGTGTAGGAGTGGAGAGAGAGCACAATATTGTATTGATAAAGTCATTATAGGTGTGTTTTTGTAACATAGATTTCTTTCATAATATTTTTATATAAAGTTGAATTTGCAAAAAGCAAATTTACTTAAAGCAAGAACTGTCTGTACATAGATAGCAACGTATAACTCAATCCTGGGTCTTGGTTTGCTCATTTTTATAATGAGATTGATAATATTTCTTTTACCTACCTCATGGGATGGCTCTGAACATAGAGTTTTGTAAATCATCTTAAAGTACCAAGTAAATTTAAATCATTATTATAGCACACATCACAGGGACCTCAAGAGAAACCAGTCTATCTCTGGGGATAGGCTATTACTAATTTGACTATTTCCCATTTTCTCATCGATAGCAAGCCACTATCTATTATTTCATATACTGTGTACAAAGTAACAGCAATACAATAAAATGATCAGCTGTGAATGACTTAGCTATTCTCAGCAATACAATGATCCAAGACTATTACAAAGAACTAATGGAGTCTGAATGCAGATTGAAGCAAACTGTTTTACTTCATTTTTCTTTCACAACATGGCTAATATGAAAATGTTTTGCAAGACTGTGTGTATATAATCTCTACCAAACTGCTCACCTTCTCAAGGAGAGGGAAGCAGGGAAGAAGAGAGAAAAAATGGAACTCTAATTTTTTTTAAATATGCTAAAAATTGTTTTTACAAGTAATTGAGGGAAAAAAACAAAATAAATAAAGTAAAGAATTTCACAGTTCCATGCATTCATAAACTTACCGTAAAGGTAGCAACCACCTCACTCCTGTGGGTGAACTAGTATAGAACTCACCCACAGACTTTAAAGTAAAATTTATCAGGACATGTGGCATTTCCTGGAGATTAATGACTGTTTTGGAGGGATAATTGCCCATGCCAAATCCGAGGATCATTAACTTGAACCAGTCATTAAAATCCTTAGGAAATGCAGGAGAGGATGGCTATCATTAGCTTTGGAAGGAGTCACAGGACACTATGATGGGACAAGCAAGAAGATTCTTTGTTGGATTGTAGATAGCTCTGATGAGGCAGAAGGCTTCTTCCTCAGTAAAATGCTCATTCTTTACTTACATTGTACAAGGTCATTGTGAGGAAAGTCCTACATACCTGCTTCCTCCTCTAACCGTCAAGCATCTTTGATTTTAGCATTATAAATACTCTGACCTGTAACAAAAATTACATCTTTCATGCTGTATACATAATTATTTTTTTTAAAAAAAGCATTTATTCGGCGCCTACTTTGTTTCAGGTATAATGCCATAAATTTATAAATATATTTTATTTTATATTCACAACACCTACCCTGAAAGGTAGGTGCTATTATTATCCACATTTTACAGTTGAAGAACCCAAGGCAGAATGACTTGCTCAAAGTCACACAGCTAGTAAGTCCCTGAAGCAAGATTTAAATTCAGGTCTTCCTGACTCCAAGTCCAGGGCTCTACACTGTTCCTCCTAGCTACCTCTAAGATAATCTTGTATTTGTCATTTTCTGTTAACATATATCTCCAGACTAGGTGGGTCTTCAGACAAAAGCTATGCATGCAATTTATAACCCAAGAAGATCAATGGTAGAAAGAAAGGACTCATATGTTCCAAAGTATTTACAGCAGCATTTTTATGATAGTGAATAAATGGGAAAAGAAATAGACACTCATCAACTGGAAAATGGCTAAATAAGATGTAGTATATAAGAATAATAGAATATTACTGTGCTATAAGAAATGAGGAATATGAAGTACATAGAAGAAACACATGGAAAGAATTGTGTGAAGAGCAAAGCAAGCAAGATTAGGAAAACAAAGCACACAATGGTGATGCTAATTTAAATGGAAAGACCAAAAATAATAATAATAAAACTGAATACTGTAGAGTTATATTACCAAGCTTGACACAAAGGAGAGATGAGGGAATGTACCTCCCTCTCTTCTTTGCAGAGGTCGGGAACATGGCTATAGAATGTTGAAGATGCTATCAGACCCAATCCATGGATTTGTTAGTGTTGCTGAACGATTTGTTTCCCTTTATTTTATTCTTTGTTACAAGGCATGTTTCTCTGAGGAAAGGAAAGGGAAAGATATACTTAGAAAAGAAGAAAATGTGAAAAAAGGATATCAATGAAAATGGATATTTTTATCATTTTGTTGTATTTTTTTTTGTCAAAGTGTGTTAATAAAAAATAAAAGATATCAAATGAAAAATATGCATAATCAATCCCTGGCATTTACATTAAGTTTTTCTAGTAGCTTGTTAGGATCTTTGAGAGCTTACGATTTCCTGACATTTCCTGGAAGAACCATTCAGAGGTATTGGAGGAGAATTTTGGTGGAAAGAAGTACCACATAAGTATAAAATATTATCATTACAACTATTGCCCATTTCTAATTCTGCCATTTAATAAAATAAAACTGTACAGAATCAATAAAAAAGTACTAACCTGAAATCAGGCCATTCATTGGGTTTATTTTCAATTTGATTTGGCCGTATGACTTGACCTCTCTGAAACTCAGTCATTTTCATCTGAAAAATGAAGAGATTGATCTAAATAACCTCTAAGGTCCCTTCAAGGTCTAAAACTCTGTGATTCAGTTCTGCTTGGAGAAAAACCAGGTATTTGTTGTATATATATATCCTGCAGTATTCTGTACTTTCTCAAGGGAAAAAATGACAATCAGTGTCTATTCTCTTAGAAACTCTGCCTGACACCCTAAAAATGCAACTAGCCACTTTGTGGAGGTGGCACAACTGTGTCAGAGCAGATGTGTTAATAAAATTGCTGGACATTAATGAGTTTCTAGTATGTTCAGGGCACTGTAAGGCCATTTAAGTAAATATAAAACCTGCTACCTAACCTCAAGGAGTTTATCATCAATATGGAGGAGACATTCACAGAAAAAAAGATAAATCATCCAGGGCAGCATATGCTAAGAAATAAATACTCTATACAATGATAAGTCCCTCTTCATTTGCAGATTTTTTTTCTTTTTATTTAAAAACATTTTGGAAAATATTGCCTTGGACTATGAATTCCTCTCTGTGAATTGATGCCTTTATTCCCTCAATTCTCTGTTGCATACACAAGGTAGGACATCATGCACCACAAAGCAGGTGATCTTCTGGTCATGAGGCTTATAACACTATAAATAGAAAAACAAAACCTCAATAAGGGATTATGGATTATAGATATATGTACCATAGTGGCTAGCTGGGCACTCACCTATCAGCTGAGGCCATAAGAACTGGTAGCCCTCACCAATCCCTAACTTTTATCTATACACCCTCATGGTTTGTTCTTGGTTCATTGTTCTGTGGTCACCTGCCTCCTCCATAGAGGAATCAAGTTCCTCAGTGTTTCAATTCTACCCCAACCCCAGTTTCTGTTTTGGGCTCCAACTTAAGGAGAGGAATTGTAGTGTAAGAAAGGTACTCGGAGTTCAATGTAAATGAGGTATGGAACCGGTGATTATTCCCATACCCTATAGCATCAACCACACTGGCATACCCAGAATCTGCTTAGATCTGCTTTACTAGAAAAGCTAGCTGTTTAAGGAGTCAACAATCTTTTTTTTTTTTAATTACATTCACTAGTTCAGGGGAAAATTCAGCACCCTAAACTACAAAGAAAATACAAATAGAGAAATAAAGACCAACAGACAGGGCTCTGACTGCCTGAACCAACTATACACTTTACATAGACCCCTGCATTGAGAGAGCCTTTACATCTGAGAAGTCAGGGAGCTCTGAACATACAACCTCTGAGAATCTAGACGAGGGAATCACAAGATTCTTCTCATAAGCAAGCCCCCAAAGTAAAATACCAACTCAGAGCATATATACACTTCTCAGAGCCAGAAGGCATCAAACCCCTCCAACTCAGTGCCTAATTAGAAATTAGCAAAAGGTGTGAAAGCCTTCCTACAAGCAAGCCTCCCCTAAGCAAGCTTCCCTTAATGGGTTCCACATGAGGCCTATTAATGTGCCAGGGAAGATCTTATATCCCATTAACATTACACACACAAAAGGGAATGCTAAGCAAAAAAGAATCATAGAATGACTTCAAATAGGGAGAGGAAAGCACTTTCTCAAACAACTGTTAGGAGACCCTAGATTTCTATGTGTACCTCTCCTTGAGGAATCAATTCAAAAGTTGCCTTAAAATTTTTAAAGGAGCCAAATTTTTTTTTTTGCTAAATCCCAGACTGCTTGATTGTATTTCTGTTGGAAGAAGCATCCCAGTCAATTCTCAAATAACATTTGACCACCTTATTCTCCTATCTGCTGATCTTTCTTTTGTACCCCCACTGTTGGGTTTTCATTATGCTTTCCCCTCCTATGCATCTGAGTGACCTTGATATTGTTGTTGTTGTTCATCCTTCATTCTGTAAGAGGACCAATGACATCAGGAGGGTGACGTCTTGACTTGAACTTGAATTGAATTTAAGTGAGACACAGCAGACTCACTCTCTCCTCAAGAATCATTGAAGTTCAGTCACAAGACAAAAAGGATTCAGTGGGTGATCTTGGCCTTCCTAAATTAAAGTCTTTCCCAGGTCTCAGTTTGTATGGGACAATGTCCATTCAATAACTAAGGGCTAGGTAAGAATTAAAACAAAAAGATGGACTAATTTATCATCATAGGAATATCAGTCTGGGAGGAAAGACTCAAAGTTTTTGGTCAGAACAGAAAACACTCATTCTAAGCCATGGAAACCTAAGCAGTGAGGCACAGTTGACTAGGGACTATTATTGGCTATTCAATGAAAGCTGGAGTGATTTAGTTTTAAAGGAATAGTCAAGTAGCTCCATTTGAAACACAGTAGGTTTTTTTAAAGCCTGGTTTTTCAGAGCTATATTTCAGGATATCATTACATAAAAACTGCACAATACAAAAAAGTGAATTGTCCTAGCTTTTTTAAAAAATGTAATAATAGGGGCGGCTAGGTGGCGCAGTGAGTAGAGCGTCGGCCCTGGAGTCAGAAGGACCTGAGTTCGGATCCGGCCTCAGACACTTAACGCACACACAAACAAAAGCCTAGCCGTGTGACCTTGGGCAAGTTACTTAACCCCAAGTGCCCTCCAAAAAAAGAAAAATAAATAAATAAATAAATACTTGGTGATTGAACAAAAAAAAAAAAAACAGTCACAACCCACTGTGTAATTCCTCAAAAAAAAAAAAAAAAAATGTAATAATAATTAAAAGTAAAAGAAATAACAAAAATTTCAAAAATCTAGACCTTAAACCCCAAAGTATCTTGCAAAAATATAAGCAACCAAAAATTATATCCCTATGGAGAGAGCAACTACATGTAAGGATATGGTGCCCCAAGTTGAGAGGGAGAACACATATGGTGAGGGAAGAAAATGAAAGAGAAGAAGGAAGAGAAACAGGAAGAGGAGGAAGAGAAGCAGGAGGAGGAAGAGGAGGAAGAGGAGAAGCTAGGAGCATTCCCCAACTTCTGCTTTAATTGTCAGGGTGAGTCCTGAGAGGTCCACTACTACTTCTCCCAAAGTTCTAGACATAACTCTCAGAGACTGTGCTTCTCCTGCTGTAAGTCCTGAGTGGTAAATGTAGTAGAACCCATTGATAATCAATCATCCAATAGTCTCAATTAGGTGAAAGACATATAGGAGAAAAATAAAGACCACAATCATTTCACAACACCTTGATGGTGTTTTTCACAACTACCAGTTGGCCTAATATTAGGAAATCTCCAGCTTCTATAGAAAGAGAAATATATATATCAAACTGCAAGGATATGGAAAAGCAGACATTTCATCTACTGTCAGGACAACTATTTGTTGTCCTTGTTTGTAAAACAATCCTGCAGTTTTATCTAAATGAATTTCTTTAGAAATTCTAAAAGTATTTAGTTACTTCCCCTTATCTCCTGCCCTTGAATAGTTTCTTATTCCAAAAACAAACCTTGACAACTACATGGAAAATACTTCCCCAGGATCCTCCCACCTTTATCCCTTGGCTGATTCCTTCTTTCTCGACTCCTTCTACTGTGAAATGCTATACTTATCAATCTTAAATTGCCACAGAATGCTTCTGATTAATTGTATACTCTTAAGTGAATCTGAAAAGTTATAGAAACTAAATCTGTACCCTAAGAAGTCAGAGCTACTTTGAATGAGCTGTCTTTCTTAGCATGCTAATAAATTCCTTTGTTTTCTGTTTGGCCTTTTGTCTTTGACCCAGAGTCATCAGATCTCTGTTGACTAGTACCTCTCTGAACGTGTCCCATTCATCTCAGACAGGAGAAATTCCTCAGCAGGCATTAACTTAAAATAATGTAGGGTTCCCTCTGCCCCCACCCCAAGCACCACTTTCTGGTTAATGTGTATTTGAACTGCCCTTGAAAAAGTCATCCAGGTTTTCAATAACTGTCTTTGTTCTAACAATGGCTTCCCTAAAGTCAGGAACTACAGCTGTCTCAGATTTTTTAGATCACACTCCTACAGTCCTGCAGTACATTCCATCATAAATACAACAGAGGAAAAAAAAAATAAATGGGGTTCCTCCACGAGATTTTATGAGGCAGATACTCCAGAGAGATCTGTCTGGTTTATAAAAGGTCATCTGCTCAGCCTTAGCAAAGAGTGATCCTTCAGGATGTAGTAAAGCCTGCACACTGCTAAAGTGTTCTATCTATCCTATGAGAGGCAGGAAGTGGCAACCCAACATCAACAGCTACCATACATGTGGGAATACTTCATTGAAAGAGGGACTGGAAAGAGAAATAAATGCAACAGTACTAAGTCTGTTCCCTACATTATAAGGAATGTAGACATTTTAGAAGGGGAAAAAAATGTGAGAAGGTCTTAAACCCTGAGCAGGGCCTCAGGCCATCCTAGGATTCCATCAAGCTCATAATGTCTCATGCAGTAATCTCTGCAGGCTATTGATTGGTTCCAATAAGTATATGGCAGAATGGTTGTCCTTCCCCACTGGAGCTGCCCTATTGCTTTCTACCTAATACAGCCTCCCTGGATCCCAGATTTGCCTAGCGGAGAAGGACGAAAGTCCTTCCTTTCTTTTTTGCCTGGTGGGATGGGGCTGGAGAGAACAGCTGTTCTTCATATATGTTAAATAGTTTTACTACTAAGCACTATAGGGAAACAGAAAGTTGTAAAAACAAATCACAAGAGAAGTTTACATGATTTTTACAAGTCTCAAGAGTTAATCAAGGTCCAACATATAAACAGACATGGCCCTAGACCATGGTCTTTATTGGTTAATTCTAATCATGACCCCAGTCTTGTCCTAAAGTCATCTGGCTACAGCATTTCAGGGTTGGATGTTAAGGATCAAACTCTTGATTCCTGGCTGATATAGATTCTTTTCAACACCTCAGTCCTTCAAGAAATTTTTTCCCTAACTTGTACCCTTGAATGGGAAAAGTAAATAGCAATTGTTTTCTGTTCTGGCTAGAAACTCTGAGGGTCTTTCCCCATCAGATTGATTCTTTTATGATGACAAACTAGGTCATCTTCTGTCTCTATTCTTACCTAGCCCTTAATCATTGAATGGGAGTTGCCTCAGATAAACTGAGTCCTGATAAAGACTTTAGCTTGAAAAGGCCACTGAGTCCTGGTTCATGGCCTGTCATCTTGACTTTTGTCTTGCCACACTGGACTCTGATAACTGGAGGAGTGAGGCTGATGACTTTGCACAGTTCTGCCTCACTTAAAGCCAATCTGTTCACAAGTCAAGGCATCATTCTAATGATGCCATCGGTCCTCTTCCAGAATGAAGAATGAACAGTAACGACAACTAGGCCTGTGGCAAACACCCTAACCCCACCTCTCCTGTCCCCTACATATATATATATATATATATATATATATAAAGTCCTTCCAAAATTTCAGGATTTCAAAAAGCTCAGTGTTTTACCCTAGACTCACTCATTTATTCATACCACACTTACTAAGCACCTACTATGTACAAAGCATTGTTCTACACAATACCATAAATATTAAGTTTAGATGAGGCATGATCCCTGCCCTCATGGAATTTATGATCTAGGAAATCTATCATAGAACTACAGAATTCCTACCCTTATCTTCTTGGTTCCCCCACAAAAAAGACCCATCCCCAGGTAACCATAAAGAACCCCTCCCCAAAGCTTCAGGCTTTCGAAACTGACTTTCAACAGTCACATTATTCATCTTAAGAGGCATGTCAACAGCCATGGTTTCTGGAAACTCTCTCACTATTGCTTTGAATCTGTCTTCTCTGTCCTGGTTAAAGGAAATTCTTTAGCTGAATGGAATGGCTCATACTGTCCCTTATAGTAAAGTTGACTTCTCTAGCCTATTAGTCTAGACCAGGGCTGGGGAGCCTATGACCTTGAGGCCATGGCCTTCTAGGTCCTCATGTGTGGCCCTTTGACTGAATCCAAACTTCACAGAACAAACCCCCTTAATAAAAGGATTTGTTCTGTAAAACTTGGACTCAGAGGGTCACATGTGGCTTCATGGCTACAGGTTCCCCACCCCAGCCTAGACTGACTCCTAGGATCCCACCTCTCTGGAAGCTATGTGGCCACAAAACCATATGACCTCAACTACTGTGATCACCTTTTCTGGGATAAGGAGCCCCCCCACTCATGCTGTTTCCCAACTTGGTGCAGTTAAAATAAATAAAATTTTTTTTAAAAAGCACTGATTTGGAGTTATAGAATATAGATTTGAATTCTGACTTTACTATTTACTACCTGTGTCATCTTGATCAAGTCATTTTAATTATCCCCATTAATAATCCCTTGGTTTCCCCATCTGTCAATGTGTATCATTCAGCAGAGTAATGTATAAAAAGACAGGGAAGATAAGGATGGGCCAGGTTGTGAAGAGCTTTACATGCCAAACAGAGGAATTAATATTTTACCTTAGAGATAATAGAGAGTTTATTGAGTAGAAAGATAACATGGCCAACACTATATTTTAGGAAAATTACTTTGGCTTCTATGGGGAGGACTTGAGGCAGAAAAACCAACAAGATATTGTTTCAAACAGTCCAGGTAAGAGGTAATGAGGGCTGAACTAAAGTTGTGATTGTATGAATGGAGAGAAAATGCATAAGAGAGATGGTGAGAAGGCAATGGACTTGCATTCTTCATTTAGCTTTTGTTCCTGGTCATCTTCATTTGAACACCACAGAATATCTTAGGAGTCAAATTGGCTTTGTAGACCTGGCTACCACACAACTCCAGTAGGTGGAAAAGGAATACCCTGAAAGGTTAAATTGGAGTCATAAGGAATATCTAACCTTAAGTCATATAGTTGTCTGGTTCCACAGATTTTGCTGTCTTTGTTGTTGAATTTTTTTTTTTAATCTCTAGTTAAGCAACACCAAATAAAATAAGCATTTCGCTCTACAAAGTAGATAAGAAAGAGTTCTTTCTATAAGTGAAGCTATGAATCTATATTATGAATAGTCAACTTTTCTTATTAGGTATATGTAGCACCAATGCAATATTTACAGCACCCACAATCACGATAAAGACCATGACTATAAGTATCACATAACATTCAATCATAAAAATATACCAGATTCTCCAGGTAGAGAACCGAACTGAAGCATTTAGACACCAGAAAACCAAATCCCAAAACCAATAAGCTGATTCCATCATAGTACCAAAGATATTCAGAAGCCATAATAATGCTGACAGCCACAGCATCCTTCAAGCTTCCCACAAATAAATACAAGATCAATATTTACTCATGAGCTTATCTGAATTTTTGCCTGAGTGTTCTCTCTCCCCCACCTGTTTGACTACCTCTGACCAGCTCCCTGTGGGCTCTGCTTCCCTTCAGCAAACACCTCCCACCACAGGCTCCATGTGACCACATTCAGCCTATTAGGGGACAGAGTTTATCTTTACAGCAGAAGAGGTCTTCGAACTGGCCTCTAGGTCTATTAAGGGGCAGGGAAGATCTTCAAATTCCCATTCCCATGACAGTATATAATAAATTCAATATGTTATTTCAAAGCCATCTTGCTTGTGTTTCCTGATGACCTTCAATTTGTTCTCTTCTAAACATTTTTAAATGCTTCAGTGACTCTTCTAGGTCAAGTCACATGTCAAGTCAACAAACATTTAAGAAGTATTTACTCTGTTCCAATGCTGTTCTAAGCACTGGGAATACAAATAAAAGCAGAAAGAACAGGTGCTTCCCACAAGGAGCTTATATTCTAATGGAAAGAGACATAAACGAGAGCTAAAAAGTTGAATATTGGAAGGGAGAGAAGGTACCCCCTTGGGCATGGTGGAGAAAGTCTAGAGAGTCAGGAGCAAAATCCAGAAAGCAATGAAGAATTAGAAATTCATGGTGTGGCCACTTTCCTTAAAATGGAGTTTCTGGGAGGAACTGACTAGTCAGAGGAAGGGGCTTCAAGGATTAGCTGATCTTCCGGGGTCAGAAGGTGCTGGGGTGTGGTGGAGAAAGTCTAGAAAGTCAGGAGTATAGCCCAGAGAGGAATGAAAGAGCAAACACGGTTGGTCTTAGCACATTCTTTAAAATAAAAATTCTGGGAGAAATGGGCTAGGTAAACCCTTTCCCCAAAAATTATTTAAAAAAAATCATTGGCAAAGTCCAAAATCTCTGCCTCATTATTCACTTCAAGTTCATCATAGTTTATTAGGAGGTAGGTATCATGTTTCATCACTTGTCTTTTGGAATCAGGGTTGGTAGGATCACAGGTTGAATCAGCACTAAACATAGCCAGTCAGAAGACCTAATATTAACCTGGGAGCACTCTATTAAACCCCTCTCTCCATCTGCTGCCTCACCTCTATTTGCCTCCTAAGTAATGGGGGTTGGGAGTCCAAGGTTCATCAGCTTCAGTTTAGGGCATAAATCAAATTCTCTAGGAACTTGACCTGAACAACTATGTAGATCAAGGGCTTTCACAAAGTCACCCATGCCAGAGTGAGGATGAAAGTAAGTGTGCTTTGATTGACCAAGAGGGAGTCCAGAGACCTTTCTACTACCCAGGTAGGTCCAAGTGAGCAACACTCCTGCCTGACCCACGGTGGTTCTTTTCCCAGTGGCAGCATCCCCCCAACCTTCCTAGCCACCATCTCCCATGCTCCCCCTCTTTTCTGATACTAGTTCAGATACTAGACTTGCTAGTTATAGCTCTGGTTAGGAATTTTTTGCTTATTATTTTTTTAGTGTATGGAGTTGATTTCTGATGCCATGCTTAATTGCCAATATCTTAACTTTTTGACCAAAAGCTAAGGAAAAAAGGTCACTGAACCTTCAGTTTTATTAGGAACAATGATCCCAAACAAATCAAACAAAAACAATTAAGGAAAAGCTATTTGAAATTGTTAAATGCAGAATGCTTGATATTGAGGAGTCAGTACTGGGAGAATTGTCTTTTAATGTGTGTATGAAAAATAGTAAAAGGCACAGGAGACACTGTCAATATTAATTTATTGGTGTTAATTAAAAATACTTTGTTAGCATCAAACTAACAAAGTGAATAGAAAAAAAAATTAGCTGCCTCTAGAGTAATTTTGTTTTTGTTTTTATTTTTTTATTGATGGAGGATTTTCAGGTACCAGAGCAGACAGCTAATTTATCACCCAAATGGCCCAAAGAACAAAAAAGTTCAAAAATCTCCATTTTCCAGTAAAAAATGCTGAAAGAGCTTTTTTCCCCATATAACAAAGCAGTCTCTAGAATCAATGAAATCCTCAATAACTCCCTGACATGATCAATACCAGTGGAGAATAATATTTAGTCTGGTTTGAGAGGTGTCTCAATTTAGATTTTTTTTTTTAATGAAGTCATCATCAGTTCACTGAACCTGGACTTTAAGTGCCCAGGAACTGATTTTCAAGATGTCAAAGAAATGAAGAGTTCTCTCCAGAAAGAGTAGAAGCCTAAGCTA